>WUAW01020633.1:1988-12472 GCA_017165845.1 Thaumetopoea pityocampa
TGGTACGGGACCGGGATTCGAACCCACTACCCTTCGATCGTAAGCCGTGTCTAAAACCACTACACCACCAACGCACCGTCATTCAATCAATGTCTACTGCCAACTCCAAGACACCTGCCCAGCGTAGTAATTATGGTAAATCTCCCATTTCTAAGTAGCAGACTCGTGTCTCGCCTTGGACTTGTACGGGCCGGTGATACTAACGTTCAACACATACCTTTAGCGAAGTATAAGGTGACAATTTTATTTAGGTGAGCTACAAACTTATGTTTTATGAATATTTCATTACATTGTGTTAATTACATTGAACTACTTACTATACGTAGTACGTATTACTCGATGGTTAATTATGAATCTGTACAGTCGCGTACAGGGCTCCGGCGCGGCGCGTCGGGGGAGCGCATTACTAATAATATCATTAACATATTTATAACGTTGCCCTAATGACGTAAGTTTAGATAAACACAATAATCGTTGTTTGATAATGTCCAAGTAATTTAACTTAATAATTTAAATTAATAATATAAATTGAAAAGTTTCTCTAATGTGTAAATATGTAATGTGTAAAAATATGCCTCTCATAGTTAATATTTAGTAATTACTAGCCAAATTTGTTAGTAATTTTTGAGCTTAGTTAGACGTCTTGATGATCAAAGTCATAGTCGTGTGATCGCTTGATCCAAATAGATAGTTACTGATATTAATGCCTGACAGACTACACTTCTGTCTTATTTTATCTGCAATGTAAAGGAGATTGTGATTATTCGGTTCTGATGTTTACGCACAGCTCTATTCTAGTTTTGAAATTAAAATTTTGAGAATATTCACTCTAGTTTACTTGAAATATAGCGAAAACTCAAAAAAAAATAACAACGCTATTTAAACAATTCGTTTTCCCATTTCTTTATATCCGTCGTATCCGACGGATACGACGATACTTTCAATACGAAACATTTTCTTCCAACGAATTTCTTAAAATAAAAACATAAGAAAGAATAACCCAATGTTAATAAGCAGGAATTTTCTCATTATGGGAATCTAAAGAATAGCGACGGAAGGGAAGAGGCCAAATTAAGGAAATTAACTTTTTACAATAAAAGCGTGGCATCAACTCGCTATTGCAAATGACGTTCCATTAATTGTGTGATATAATTAAGCTTGGAAACAAGTAGGCGATAGATAATAGATTCTTTTCACTAGGCTCAGTGTTTTGTGAATACGATAATTAACTAATCTATAATTAATTAATTAATAATTAACGATAATTAATAAAGACGTGAGTTTACTCTATATACTGACCGATTATCAACATTTATTTTTTTTTTAATTAAGCCTCCTTTTCACAATTGCATACCATAACTTATTTGGGACAAAATAAAACGAGATTATATTTTTCCCAAAGAACTAATATAAATATATGCAAGTTATTTTAATCATCATAAGTCTGCGGAAGTCCACCGCGCTGTACAGGGGCGTCCTTCCAAGTAGGGATACATGCCTATTTTTTAAGGATATGATTGTATAATAATAATAATATTCTGGACACTTTTCACACACATTGATCTAGTCCCAAACTAGGATTCCCTGTATCTTGGGTGCTAGACAACGATATCCATACTTATATAGATAAATACATCCATGACTCGGATACAAACATTTGTGCTCACCACACAAAGTTTGTCCCTACCAGGATTCGAACCCGGGACTCATTGGCACAGAAACCAGGGTCGCTGCCTACTGTGCCAATCAGTCGTCAAATGATGATTGAATGATGATTATAATACATATAGATATTTATATAGATTATGGTATACCATAATCTCCATGCTTGGCAGGCGTCTTGGAGATCATACTAAATTTTGATTGAATAACAGGATAACATTGCTGTCATTATCCCGGTACAATATTCCTTAGCGGGTTTTCACAGCATCCACGCAAAGGGACGGCGTGTCGTTTATTATGGCGGCTGCACACAGCATTTATTTCAGTAAAGTAATTAGAAAATTATTTAATATAATATATGAATTAAAACAATATAGAATTAAAAATAATATAAAATCAGAAAGTACAGTGAATTTGTCTCGTAATCTCAAAGTCACAATCACTGCTTGCTGTTGCTACTAAACCGAATAAGTGCAGAACGAGAGTCCGTCCGATGGCATATACCCAGAAATAATATCTTTGCACCGCTGGTACGACTATTAACCAAAAATAACACAATATTTTTGGAACATCTAATTTTGTATAATATATGTCATTATTATACAAAATTACCTAAGTCTTAAAAAGAGGTCTCAAAAACTTGATACTCTCAGATATTCTGTATAAAATATTTTCAGGTTTGCATGTACTGAAATGACCGTGTATACAGTAACAGGATTACAGGGACCCCACATCTAAAGAGCTCGTTACGACATATGTATTCGTTTCGTAGTGTATATAATATGTACTCAAACAAAACACGAATGCGAGAAACAAACTTAATTATATCAACATAAAAAAAAACATTAACATCATCATTAAGACAAAACTAGTTTCATATAAATAATCAGCTCATTATAACCGAAATGTACATTAAAGCTCGTAGAAGCTACTAGACCGTTTCTTATTGACCCGTAACCCAATTAAAACGTCAAAATGTTTATCAGATTACATTCCCGAAATGCTACCGTCCGTCGCCGTTATTAAAAGCAATGAAATGTCGAATACCTTAATATATTTATTACTAGCTTTAACCGTGGCTCTGCCCGTATGGATTACGTATTTAATAGTAATGCAATATTGACAGGAACTATTTCATTTACACTATTATTTATGCTATTCACAGCAGTTTTATGAGATAAAAAGTTTAGTAGTTTATGACACTGCGATTCTCTTAATATAGCCACAAAATAAACACATTGATATTTTATATGAATATTATGAAGAGAATCGGAAGGCGTTATACGGCACTAAACTTTTTCTGTCTATCTATACTATTATAAAATTGTTAAATGTCAAAATTCAAAAATTAAAGATATTTAAAAACAAACTAAAAAAAATTAAGAGCTTCTGAAACCAAATACGTCGATGTTTGTTTGTTTCTTTGTTCGAGCTACATCTAAAAATCAACACGTAGATTTCGGTTAAACAATTATAGCTTTAAGGGTATTATTCCGACTTAAATATTGTGGTATGTTTCATCAAAATCGGTCCCGCAGAATTAATCCCTACAGCTTGATCCCTGTTTTAGTAGTCGCCGTTAAGGTACAAGAGGTCAAGTAAAGGTGGTTATTAGGCTTTTTATATAAATCTATGATTGTGTCGGGATTTCCCGTGTAGCAGATAACCGACATTCACGCAGGCGGAGTCGCGGGCAAAAGCTAGTATTTCATAAAAATCATTGATACTTTCAACCATGAAATACGGTTTTAATAACTTGAAAGACTGTCTAAATCAGGATAAATGTATGCAAAGTTTAAGTTTCTTGAAAATGATAAATGCTGATGTAATCCTAATATTATAAATGGGAATGTGAGTTTGTTTGTTTGTTACGCTTTCACACCTTAACTACTCCATCGATCATCATAAAATTTTGTACACATATTGTCAGGGGTACAGAGAAGGACATAGAGTACCTTTTGTCCCGATAAAAAGAAAAACTGTTCCTGAGGGTTAGAAAAAAATGTATTTTTGAGAGTCTCTGACGTGTAATTAAGTACATCAACACCACCGAAGTCGCGCGTTAAAGCTAGTCTATTATATTATAATATAAAACAGTGAATATATGTCAATAGTGACCGAGCGGACTACATATTTCTTTATTGCGGTCACCGATCATGACCAATTCTGTTAAGGGGAGCAGTGAGGAGATTTTATTATCTTCACGCCTGTCAGTCATATTATCATATATACGTAGATGTTACTTAAAGTTTTGGATAATACTGCTGCCCATTATATCTTATATTAATCATATTTACGTATTCTACGTTAACAATATGTAGTGATATTAATGTAATTAACAAGACTATATCTTCCATATTACTAATTGAATTCTAAATTTGAAATATTCAACGTTTCACAGTGTGTGCACGGACAGTATTGAAATATTTTGTCAACCGCAGAATAACCTACACGTCATAATGCATCTCGTGCAACAATAATTCACACCACAAATAAGCGCATAAGCTTCCACTCTCATAAATTATAAGCCGATGACATTCGAATCGGAATAAAGGCATTTGGGCAGGCTCAAAAGACTAAAGGGCCCAACACTCAGATTCTCTTACAAATCCTGATGCAATCGTTGTCTGTGGTATTTGTTTCTGATTAAACCTTTTTTTAATATTATTTACATTTCAGTGGAAATTATGTATGTACGTTGGTTCAAGTAGATAAAAAATATAATTAAAAAAAGAGAAAAATTAGAAAATAATACATTGGTGGATTAGTGGTAATAGATATGACTCGCGATCCAAAGGTCGTGGGTTTTATCTCCGTCCCGTACCACTGGGTAAGTTCAAACCCATGTATGTTCTGGTCTACTTGTACATTGTAGACACTAATATATTCATAGACTAATTTATTTATTTATTTTTACTGCATACACCAATAGTACATATATGGCCGGACTTAATGTCTACGGAATTTTCTACAAGTCGATGTTTTGAAAGTGCAGACATTACATAGTTTAATGTAGATAGCGTTGTTATATAGGAGGAGGAGTTTATGCTTTTTAAATCTACAAATGTAGGGATACAGAGCAGGATAATAATGCACCGTAATGATATTACTCAATGATGAAGGAAAACTTCATAAGAAAATCTGCAAGTCCGTATGTGTGTGAAGTCTACCAACCCGCACTAGGCCACCGTTTTCCTCCTGATTAAGTAAGGTTTGTATTCCTGTAGGGGAGAGGAATATGGGTAATTATTTACATTAGGTCGTCCTAGATTTATAGTCTTGAAATACATTTCAATCGATATAGCATTCACGGACATAGTAAATTTTAAAATTCCCATTTGCACAATTCAACCACTATTGAGAAAAAACAAATTTAAAATTCTTAAAATCACATCGTAACGGAAGCTGTCATTGCGACTATGTTTATTCTAGTACTTACGATTTTACTGTAGTGGTGGGTGTAAAAATCTTCATTAACGACAAAATAATAAATGGTCAAAAATAGGTGCGAAGACGGGCGAAGCGAGGAGGAGCATGTTAGGTTGTTATACAACAATTAATAGTATTTTTCGATTCTATTTCCGGGGTTCGATTCTCCGCCGGAGAGCCAGGGAAAAAGGCGTGACTGTATGTATGTATGAAATAGAAGCATGACCAATGGTATTGTTATTAGGTGTTTTGATTGGATCTAAATTCGTTCCCACACTGATCGTTTTATTTCGGTACGTGTAATGTACATATTTACGTGAAACAAATGTTCATATTTACATGAAACACATGTACATATTTACGTTCATGTTGTATGTAAAGGTTTCCGATACAGGGCGTTCTAATAAATAAAAGGATTTTAGAAAGAAAAGGATAATAAATACATAGGATACACTCACGCCGATGTCCTAAAAGCGTAGACAGAGACCACAGTTCGCCACACACTACGATCCTGACACACCCCTCTCGCCTCATTCACATTCATACATTTTTTCATACACTTTCGTCGATTAAGGGTGCTACGAACTTGTTTGAAAATTATCTAACTTATACTATTCTAAAATTGTTAAATGCCAAATTTTGTAAATCGAAGATATTAAAAAAAAAAACTACTCAGATCGACTAATTAAGAGTTTCTGAAACCAAATCCATCGATATTTATTTATTTGTTTGTTTGCTAGAGCTTCACGCAAAAATCAGCAGGTACATTTTGATTAAACTATTATAGTCTTAGTTAGTTATTATAATATTAGTAATATTTGATTAACTATTATAGCTACTATTCCGACTTAAATACTGCGGCATGTTTCATCAAAATCGGTCCAGTAGAATAGAAGATACAGCTTGATCCCTGTTTTAGTAGCTGCCGTTAGGATACGAGAGCTCAAGTAAAAGTGGTTCTAAGGCTTTAATGTATGATAAATGTATGATTGTTTCGGGGTTTGCCATGTAACGAAAAACCGACATTCACGCGGGTGGAGCCGCGGGCAAAAGTTAGTATTATATCTTTTCTATTAGGGGCTATTGACATAAATTTATAGTCATTATTTCATCAATATAACATGAATGCTATTCTATGAGTATTGTTTGCCTATCACGAATGACGAGTAAGGTATTTATTATCTATTGGCCAATAGTTCGGAAACTAGATAAACTTTGTGTGCATTGAAACTACTAGGATTGGTATCTCTGCAATAAACAACAGAATTATAGTTCTAATGGGATGACGTCTGTGTGGCGCCGGCATAGTAATAGCGTCACTCCACCTCCCCCGTGGGTGCTGTGGGAGGGTTGTACCAGTACAATGGGCAGTAAAGTTAACCTGTTATTCACTCAAAATCTACAGCGATCTCTAACTCGCCTGCCCAACGTACAGATTATGGTAATACCATCTTTTCAAGGAAGGGGTCTATGTTCGGGCTGATGACGACAGTAATGATGATGAATGGAACGACTGTATCAAGAACTAGGCACTCATAGATACCATCCTTTTTACATGAAAAAAAAAACCAAAACCATAGACAAATGTAACAAAAAGGATTCTTTCCTATGTTTAATATTTGGTGTTGTATCAATTATTTTTTGATGGCGCTTTTCCTCTTTTTAATCGATTGTTTTGTATTCTATGAAAAAAAAACCCATTCTTGGAAGTGAAAAAGATGTCAAATTCCACAGAAATAGGCCATGTCAAGGATGGAGTTAAGAGTCCCAATGCCTCGCAGCGGTGACGATTATGTAACCAAAGACCAGCCCACACTGTAGGGTTGGTAATTATTGATTTGAGTTAAAATTAGAATTTTCTATATTTTTTTTTTCTACAGACTGTAAAGAAATTAATCAATATATATTATAACGTACTCCTAATGAGAACGAGCCTGTGGTTGCTCTTATACGTTTAGTAATCCCGCAAGGACTGTTAGGCGTGTTTTGTTTTTTTTTTTAATTTTCCAATTGAGATAGATTATTAATTGTATATCAGACTAGCTTTTGCCCACGGTTCCGCCCGCGTGAATGTTGGTTATCTGTGATATGGGAAATTCTCAATCTCAATAATAGTAGATTTATATAAAAAGCCATAAACCACTTTTACTTGAGCTCTCGTACCTTAATGGCGGCTACTAAAACAAGGATCAAGCCGTATTTTCGATACTATTGGATGGATTTTGATGAAACATGCTGCAGTATTTTAAGTTGGAATAATACCTTTAAGACTGTAATAATTTGACCAAAATTTACTCGCTAGTATTTGCGTGAAGCTCGAGCAAACAAACAAACAAACATTGACGAATTTGCTTTCAGACATCCCTAATTAGTTGATCTGAGTAGTTTGTTTTTAAATATCCTTGATTTTTGAAAATTTGACATTTATCAATTTTATAATAGTATAGATGTTTTTATGCATTATAACTTTACTAATTGTGTATTCAGCGATCTTTGAAAATGAAGAAATTATTGATGCATGAAATTACAATTTTTTTATTTTTATTATATTTTTAGTTGTAAAAATGTACTTTAATTTATAAATTTATATATCACAAATTAAGTTATATATAATAAATTACATGAAGTCAAAGTCCAAAAATATTTATTACTATATATATAATTCTTTTGTTAATACTACTTCCGGATAAAAATTCGGCGAAATTTGAGAGGATACGGCAGTTTTACCGGGCATGTGTTGGCATTTAATGTTTTGTTTTGTTTTTATTTTTTGTTATATATTTTTTTGATGTTTTGTCAGCCCTAGCGGTAGGCGTGCGGTGGCACGGAATGAAAGCGCTGCGACGACCCTCGTCATCTGTAGGAGTGCGACGCAACCGCTCCGCATTTTGTGGGAATAACCCGATGACGTCACAGACCTCTCATTTCAAATCATCCGGATGTATTTTACTATACTCTGTGAACAACTTTGAATGTCCATTATCAAAGTTATATCATGAAATAATGAAACAATTAAGTTTAAAACAGAATGTTAGCTGTTGTAATCTTTTATCTCTGTTTAATTGAATCCATTTGTTTAATTAAGGAAGAAACCTTTTTTAAAGTTATGGTACATTTACGGTGTTTTCGATGTTCTAAGCGTTTTCCACCAATTATAACGACATTTTGATCGAACGGGCTTACAAAAACACTGGTTTATATATTTAAATTCTTGCACATATATACAGGATAATGTCTAATTATTAAATACAACGATCTAGAGCACTGACACCCAAAGTGGTCTCTATTGACCCCCACGGGTGGGTATAGACCACATTATAATATGAAATTTAAATTTTTCGAAGCGAGCAGCGCTCCCCGCTGTCAGAAACACATCAGAAGTTGATGAATTTACATAAATTCAATATTAGTTATTAAGTAGGAGGTCTACCCAAAACCGAAAAATATGGCCGATTATTCTAAGAGGTAAAAAAGTTTGGGAACCTCTGGTTTTTATAGAGTACTTTGGTATGTACAAAAATTGAATTTAAAATATAAAAAAATATAAAATAACGCACGCACACACGCACGCACAAATGTCTGTCTCTGTCTAGATCTTGATTTTGTCTGGACATACCATTTTAATCTTTTAAACTTTACCCTATACATATATAAAACACTATTACTATTTTCAAACTCTGAAATATGTTTAAGCAATGGCAGTTTCTTATTGTCGCTACACGGGAGAGCGTGTCCGTCCGTGATGTACGAGTATCGGTGCAGATGTCTGATCACCCTTGTATATAATATTTGTTACATTGCTTTTCGATACTCTCAGAACACAGTGAAAACCATATTTTCTAAGCGAGTTTTACATGTGAAAGACGGATATTATAAAATGGATTAGACATAACAATCTACCTCGATAATTTGCTTATATGGAGGTCACTCAGTCTCAGCGTCAAACTCGTTTGATCATTTTGTAGTTCAATTTGGAATGTATCGAATTTAAGCAGTAATCTGTGCTTGTATGGAGGCTACCTGGACGTTAGACCCGTTTGATCATTTTCTACTTCATTTTGGAATGTGACCGAATTCAAGTGAGCACGTGTGCTTGAATGGACGTTATCTGGGCGTCAGATTCGTTTGACCATTTTATAATTCTTTTCCAAATGTGACCGAATTCAAGTAAAAACGTGAACTTATATGAGGCTACCTGGACAAAAGACTAGTTTGAACATTTTGTAGTTCCTTTTGAAATGTGACCGAATTCAAATGAGAACGTGTACTTATAATGATACTGTGTGTTAGATTCATTTTTACTATTAGTTCATTCATTTTTACTATTATTAGTTTTTTTTCAAATGCGATCGAATTCAATTAAGAACATGTTTTGAGCTAACGTGAGCTTGGCTAGCTTGGCAAAGTTGGAGAACAGGCTTTGTCATTTTGTTGTCATTTTCTAGTTCCTTTTCAAATGTGACCGAATTCAAGTAGGAACGAGTTTTTGAGGAAGTCGCCTGTGGAATTAAGATAATTTAATTTGTATTAAATTATTGAAGTGCAGAAATATATATTTAATCACTAGCTTTTATCTGCAGCTTCGCCAGCGCGGATTACATATAAATTATACCAAAAAATACTACTCTTTTCAGAATCTATATCTATATCAAATCCTTTAACCATATTTATTTATTCATTTACACTTCATACATCATACATGTAAAGTATGTATATATGCAAAAATTACGGTCGATAGGACGAACAAACAAGTTTCCGCGTTTTAACAGTTGCAAAGATTGCATTAAAATAACCAAGAAAACACAATAAAAATTGCAGATGATTCCGTCAACCCGAAACAACGTTTATATTTTGTACCGTAAACAAGGTTCGTGTTATATTATTTTTATTATATCTACTGCGCCGGTTAAAAATATTGATTATGGAAATACGGAAAGCCCGATACGAGCACAAACTAGGATTACTCCTCGTAAGGTTCGAACGGGCGACTCCGTAAATAGTGTTGAGGCGTTTCGATTTGCTCAGCGGATTTGAACGTTACATATTTTATCAGCTTATTGATAACATTTTTGGAACCTTTTTTAAATTATGATTGTTTTTGTATCTCGATATATATTCGATACTTTCGAAGATCTTTTGTTGGGCTTTAGCACTAGCATATACTTTGGATATAGTTCTGACTTTTGGAAGATTCAATTTTCTGTCTACGTTAGTTATAGATTCAATCGATTCGTTAAGATCCAAATAGGATTTTTTAAATAGCCAATAATACCTATCTTTCTTTCACATAAATGTTGTTTAGTTCAATTACGGTAAAGTTGTGTCACAGGTTCATTTTGTATATATATATATATATATATATATATATATATATATATATATATATATATATA
>WUAW01020635.1:0-18671 GCA_017165845.1 Thaumetopoea pityocampa
ACAGTAAAATAGAAAACAAACAACTATATGTCCACTCAAAATTCCCTTCACATTCTATTATAAATACAGATCTCCAAGACGCCTGCCGAGTGTGGAGTTTACGGCAAATCCTTTTTTTATGGAGGAGGCCCCTGTCCAGTAGTGGACTACCGCGGGCTGATCACGACGACGACACGCTTTATTTGAATGTCAATTCTACCTGTCGTTTGAGAGTATCACTGCTCTTTGAACCCCGATCGCTTTAGGTGATTCATTCGAATTATCTCGTTCTCTCACAAAAAGAAACAAAATGTAAAAATGGATATTTACATCATATTTAATAAAGTATAAATATAAATGTAGTTTAAGCAATCGGATGAACTTGCCGGATGAGCCCGGCGTGAGCTGTTCGGTGTCCACAATATTCACGGATATTTATGCGGATATAAACAATTTATTAATCCTTGATTCTACTTTCTGACTAGTATTAATCAAGTAACTTTTTCATAGATTTTTTTCAGTAATCAGCATTAAATCCAATTTTAGTTATAAATACGGTAAAGTATTATTGCCGCTAACGACCGTTTCGGCATAACGGCAAAAAAATTCAAAAAGATAAAAAGGACCTAATCTTTCCATTAAATTGTCAACCAATTTTATGTCAATGTGAAGATAAAATTAAACTGTACCAGTATTCACGACTTTCTACTGAAGCACATTAATAATGATCCAACGCGTAACTGTACTAGGCATTGCGCTTATTACGTCCATTAAGCCGACGCCATACATAGCTTCAAATACGTGAACACATATAAATAAAGTTACGATGGTAATACGGTTGTTCAGGCGGTGTGCGAAGTCTAAACACACATTTGCACTTGGACAGGGTGTGTCCATTTTTAAGGGAACATCAAACCATTTAATGCTCTAACTTTTTATCGTAATAATTGAGTAAAGTGTGCGTTGTTGAATGGTCGTTTCTGTGTGTGTTTTCAAGGTGGATTGTTGCAATGAAAGGGGTCTAATTTTCAAAGGGTTCAAGAGTAATAATCATGTAAATAACTTCTAGGGTTCAAGAGCAGTAACGACGTAAACACTTGGAGTTCCACTGCTGGACGTGGGCTCCTCTATAAAAGAGATTTTTCGTATCTCCACGCTTGACAGACGTCTAATCTAATAATAACAAAATAATGCTGCTGCCTATTATCCTGATATATCATTCAGGTTTCTCACAGTGTTCACAGAAAGAGATAGAATCTTATTATTATTAAGCCGGAGCTACACACTCACTCTTCAGACAATTATGAAATCAAAATGTTTGCAAGGTCTGTCTGGCAGTAATCAAATGCTTTTAGCGTTAATTCGCTGGAGAGAGGTTCATACGTTGGTAACATTGCGAAATGTTTCCATTTTCCATTATATTAACTCACATACATGCAGACTTTTTTTCTTGGAAATTTTAAAATATTCTTTGACGTGTTGAATGAATGCAGTTTCAATCTTTGGGCTTACTTATATGCAACATAAAATGAGTACGAATGAATCTTTTCTAACTTTAATAATGAATTTAAAACGATCTTAAACCACAAACTGAAACAAAAAATCTTTTTTCTTGTAAATATTGTGATCTCAAATACCACTTTGTATAACCTTTTTTCCCTATCCTGAAACACTTTCTAGTTCATTGTTCCAATGGCGGCATGCTTTTCGGTTTGTTGTTCATCTCCATCCGTTATCGATAAAATATCATTCCATGCAAAATACTTTCGCGTACTGATCGTATATGGATGAAGTTCGCACTTACGAAATATTAATCGTATCCTCCTTGCAAATTAAATTACTTGCTAACTACTACAGCATTCAGCACAGTTTTTTTCATTTAATTTACGACGATGACTATGACAGAACAATAGGCTGAGATTCTTTGAACACAACCGTTGTTGAATATTTTAATAAAACAAGTGGCACAGTACCTATCGCGTCGCATTATTAACTCCACGGGGGATGAACGCACCGAGGATGAACGCACCGAGGATGAACTTTTTCAGACTGGTGTTATTCGTCCTGGGTTTTTGTGACAAAAGTTCTGCTCCTGACAATCTATTCTATATTTTATTCAAATATCCTAACAATCCTCATTATTCCAGGGAGCTGAGCAGATTGAAACGTAGACAGTGGGAAAAAGAAGCCCAGGAGAAGAGAATAAGTGGAAAAAGATCACAATGAGAGAAACTTTTCATTTTCTTCCCGTTTGCCAAGATCGACTGAAGGCGGCATAGATTGAATACGATTATTAGACATCGGGGGTCGGCTGCTTTAATAAGCAGCTATCTATAATAGCCCTACGGGATTCCAGAGCCTACGAATACGGCATCCTGCATGAGGATTGTCACCACGCTTTATGGGACTGTTCTTTACAAGAGCATGCTTGTAAAGTAATGCTGCACGGACTATAATGTATGAAAATGGATCCGGTTTATTACGGCAATCCGGTGTACTTAAATTCAACAATATTCCATGATTATTTCAAGAGCTTCGCACATAGATGGTACGAAATCAGGAACCCTGAAAGGAAGCGCACATCTGGCAACGCGATCCATGACGTGGTGTATAACAGAGACGAGAACGAGTAAATAAATAGTAATAACTAGTCAAGAAGTGCTGCGGACTGACACTCGGAACAGGTGCCAGCGGCATCTCTCGCAATTCGGCCCGTATGACTAAGCCTGATCGGTAAAGCCATGCGAAGATGGCGGGTAATTATATTAAATGTCGGCTGATATGCGAATCGCGAAAGCTTAAAATACTCGTAATATATTGTAATCTACTTTGCTCGACATTAACATCATCAGTAGAAATCCATTGGATTTCATTTCTTAGCGAATACCATTCAGCTAGGGATTCTTAGGACGGCCACGAGATCATGCTCGAAGAAGACCTTATCTAGGCAACTCTCACTGTTGTTCTCTGTCGATCGCACGATCTGACTGCTGTACCGGAAACTAACTTGATACCGTTATCTAATTAATACATTCTAACTTTAATAAAATATACTTCAAACCACAAATAGACATAGAAAATATTCCACATAAAACTAGTACTGAAGTTACTGTCCTTTAAATTAGAGCTGTTGAAGATTGTAGTTTTTCATAGGATGTCATTAGTAAAGCCAATACATATACTCTACTTTCGTGTTATTTAAAACGGCATTCTGCGGTTCTCTGTCGCTTCTTGTGAACGCTAATGTTATGTTTTATGTTATGTCATTTAGCAAATTGCTGTAGAATTTACCTAAATACGTCTAAAGAGGTGCAAGTAGCTGTCGTACCTGTATTAGTTAAATATTTTTTACACAGCTCATTGCATCGATAAGTTCTATGTTGATACTAAACTAACCGACATTAAATCAGAATTTATTTTTGCAAAAAAAGGCCATTTTTAAACTTCACCCACGCCAGAACAGAAAAATTATGTGTTTAGTGTTTGTGTGATTGTCTGCTACCATTTTGTATTTTATCGCTGCTTTTTGCAAAAATAATTTCAAACACACAAGTAAATAGATCTTATAATGCAGACGGTATTGTTATTGTATTACTTGCGACGATAAATTTAAACCTTAATGTTTTAAATTATTCATCTCTTTACTTATTTAATATTTCTTTTTTAAAACTTTTCATTAGTGGTTAATATTTTATCATTATCGTCATGAATAAATCGACTGCCCCATTACACGGCACGGGTCTCCTTTCAATATGAGAGACATTAGGTTTGTTAATTTGTAAATTATTTTTGTACATCTTGAATAATTCTTATTTTTGTATATCTTGCATAACTCTATAATGATTATGAATATTATTTAAACTTCTTACACTATACATAAAATAATACTAAGAGTCAACTCTACTAGTCAACCATTATCTAAGACAACCCATTTTTATGTACTAGTAAAAGTTTTATATCATCTGGGAATGTATTATTAAATCACGATTATTAACATCTATTGCTGAAGTAAAATTACGTGACCGGCTACAACAATAAACCATTTTTTATTTTATTGTACTTAGATTCTCCCATGATTTATCCCAGTATCTAAATATAGTGGTCGGCCAAGTGGTGTAGCTATTGGCCATAATTATTGCGCACATCTTAATATGATTTAAGTGCACTCGGCGCGCTGACGCTCAATATTATTGCCCATATGAAGTCATTACACTATTTTAATCTAAATTCAGTATTATTTTCTCATTATTTTGACCGTGTATCATTAAAGATTTACTAAAGGTATAAATATAATTTCATGTCACCGTGTTCTTTAGCTTTCCCAGAACTTGTCGAAGAAGTTTGTATAGCTCATAAAGACTGCTTACACGGGCAACTAAAGTTGCACAGTTGTGGGTAATACTTGTCAACTGATATCATAACACGTCAAGCAATATACTAGGAAGTCCATGGATTTAGATAATAAACTTAAAATTATAAATAGTCTAAAAAGCGTGGCGCTTAGAAGGCCTCGTATACCTCTATGTAGCGATAACTATCCACTGACCAAAATGGTGGCCAGCAATCAGATACCTAATATATGGACAAGACGGCCCGAAATTCTATCATAGTACTAATAATACTACCATTTATCAAATCAGAAACCTTCCCGGAGATTCCCGGGCTCAAAATGACCAAAAAAAGACTTTGCTATATCATAACTTCCTTATTTAACCAATTGTAATAAAACATAGTCTAAATCCTATTTCAAACTATAAACAATATACATATGAGCAAAAACACCATCTAAATCTGTTGTGGTCTTTGTGTGATTCTATTACAACGCTTTCAAAGATTTAATTCTCTATATCGTTAAAGAATTACATCTATCTATTATTCTATTATAAAATTGTTAAATGTCAAATTTTCAAAAATGAAAGATATTTAAAAATAAACTACTCAGATCGACTAATTAAGGGCTTCTGAAACCAAATCCGACGATGTTTGTTTGTTTGTTCGGGCTTCAGGCAAAAACCAGCGAGTAGATTTTGATTAAACTATTACAGTATTACAGGTACTATTCTGACTTAAATACTGTGCTATGTTTCATCAACATCGATCCAGTAGAATTAAAGATAAAGCTTGATCCCTGTTTTAATAGCCACCGTTAAGGTACGAGAGGTTAAGTGAAAGTAATTATATGCTTTTATATAAATCTGTGATTGCATCGGGATTTCTCATGTAACGGAAAATCGACTTTCACGCGGGCGGAGCCGCGGGCAAAAGCTAGTATATTATATTTCCATTAAAATTTTCGGAAATGCTTTTATTACAGTAATAGATTTTTAACTGTGAAGAACTTCAAAATCAGTAAATTAGCTGTATACGAGCAATTAAAATTAGACAAGTTTGAATCGTCGTTATAACCAACCAAAAATATCCACTAACGGATATAGTCCTCTCCATAGAGCGCCATACTATGTCGTCAAGAATAGATTTTTATTTTAGAAAGCATTTCGGCGGTGACCTGGTCGAGTTTATCATGTAAAGTTTTATTTTAGTGATTTTATTGTGATGTGTTTATTGTGATATTTATAAATTTAGTGTAAAACAATATTGAAACGTTGAAGTAAAATTGACTAAAATCTGCACACCTATAATTTTCAAAGCGCTAGCAAAATTCACATAATCAACTTAGTAATCTTCGAACTAACATTAAAACTTCTAATTAGAAATGTGTAGGCAGATATTTCATCGTTAAATAAAAAATGCATTGAAAGGAAAACTTGGCTTATAAATCTCAGATGACATAAATTATAATAAAAAAATCAAAATATTTACTGTGATACCAATTGAGAATTGTTATTAAATATCATATTGCAAAATATGGAACATTTAAATAATCGAATCAATCGTTATTATATATGAATAAATTATAAATACTTTATTAATTTTCATTAATGTTTTCCTTCAGTTTATAGCACCTGTTTACGCACGCGCTGTACTTACACTATGGGAGACTCGTAGAGGATGCTTTTCGTATCATAACTACATATAACTTACGTATATATAGCTTTAAAATAAATCAATAAAAAATTTCAGCATAATTTAAAAAATAGGGACTGATAAATATTAACTCACTTCTCAGCAACCTTTGCCGGGTACTTGGGCTGTTGAGCTTATAAATTACGTGTAAAGCACACATTTAGAGTTACACAAAATAATTATTGTAGGCTTCGACAACCGTCCTTTACAAATATTAGAATGGCCGAGAGTATATATGTATTTACAATGTTGTTATCGCTGCAGACTCTAACGATATTTTCAACTGGGTCAGTAGTTGTTGTGGAACATAATGGAATACATTTTAAGCATAATCTTTGCAAGGTTTCCTTAGTTTTGTTGAATTCAATGTTCGGTAAAAGTTCAGTATTTTAGAAAGACTTTTCTTGAAGATATGTTACATATACGATACACATCGAGAACTTACACTTCAATAAAAGTTTGTTGATATTAGTAATAGTAGTAATATACTAAATCGTAACCTAATTCCCCCCTGATTATGGGCTAGAAAAGGTCGTCATGATCACATCTGCCAGATCGTGCGGAAATTTTACGAACAAACGAAGATTAAGATAACAGAAGATAACAGACGGACAGACCGACACTATGAAATAAATACTTCCTATTTCATTTACTTGTAAATGATATCAAGCGCAAGCTAAGACAAAACATACAACCAGCCTTCTACCCTAATTTATAAAATTGATGACACAATATGAAAGTTACGTAATTAATAATCGGTACTCACTTTCGCAGAAATTTTCGAAGTATTTTCCAATAGGTTCACCATCGTCGATTAAAGGTCTCTCAGCGTTCAGGTAAGCCGAAGGGCCATCCGGCAGAGTATGATGATCGAGATGGTACAGCCTACAGTTGTAAGCGGCCGAATGCGGTGGTCCCATGTAGAGGTACGAACGACACAGGAACTCCGATTCTATTTCGCATGCGAGACGACAGGCCGATTCGGATGTCACCTGATCGAATACAAAATACAGTCTCCATTATACTAAATCGATAAGTGATTAATGATGACTGCGATAGTGATTTATAAGCGGTTTCGATACACGTCGTAATTCTATTCGTACGGTGAATATTATTTTATTCACTGCGTATTGTTTTAATGTTCACAATAAAGTTGGCATCCGGCTAAACGATGTCAGTATCAAAACGGCACGTATCGGTAAATCCGTTGCTTCAACTGAAAATAAGTTGTTGAGCCTTGTATGGTTAAGATGCAGGAACATAAAATATAACCAGAGTCAGCAGTGCTTATAACAGGCTATTTAATAATACATACACATAGGTAAGGTATGTGCTGTGTGGCTCTGGCATAACATAGCGTGTCTCCATTTTTTCCCGCGGATGATGATGAACCAATCAAGGTATGCACCAGAATAACGGGCAGAAGTGTTATCCCGTATCAAGTAATCAAAATTTACTGCGATCTCCAAGACGCCTGTCAAGCGTAGAGATTATGGCAAATCCCTCCTTAAAAAGGTGGAGACCTATATTCAGCAGTGGGCTTCATAGGCTGGAATAATGATGATAAGTAAGGTAGTGTTTACTCCGTCAAGCCTAAACAATAGAGCTCTATCAGTAGCAATGAACACAATAGTCGTATATAGTCGCAATAGCAGTAGTATTTGTTGATTACTAGTAACCTTATTGTAGATTAAAACTCTTTTTAGGTACTTTTTTTGTTCTAATATTTACAGTGTGGAAATTTTTAAGTCTGCAATAGAATATGTAAATAGTTATTTGAATTTTTTTTTTAATAATCATCTGCTCTAATTCATAACTTGTATATGACTATGCTAGAAAATCAGTTGGAACGTTTATTTTTAAACATTTGCCATTTTTTGCATAAATAAATAATTTTCTTCATAGAAAACAACATATTTTTACTGTCGTGATATAAGTCGTAACAATGGGTTTAAAATAGTAAATGTACTAATGTAATACTACATTTATAATATAGTAATATAATAATGTAATATAATATTATTTATACATAAATGTAATTACCGTGTTTTGATATCTTGATATAGGAATTTCAATTTATTGAAGCTATAAAAGCTCACCTATGTCGCATTGCATTTTAGACAATTAACCCGCAAGTCAACCTTGTGTAACCTACTAAATGACTCATATTTTATTTACCATATAGTAACATTATAATCTGCGGTTTTAGTGCTGATTACTACTACATGGCTAATTGGAAGGATCTACGTTGAATTAAATAGTTATAGTGAACTCTCGTAAACCCCATAAATATACAAAAAAAGGATTTTTTACGAGACGAGTTTAAGAAACGTTAACACAGACTTATCGCTTATCACGAACACGCCTTTAGTTTGGTAGGTAAGTAAAATAAATAAAATTTGCATAATAAAACAACTGCAACTGTCCCGCCACTGAAGCGAATGAATAATTTACTGCCACTCCATCAACTCACTCTGTTACCTGACAGCTATACGCCCCACATCATCATTCATATCATCTTATGAATAGACCACACGTGCATTAACGCATTTAATATTGGAAAAAAAAATTATATAGTATTAAACTTTATCCTGCAACTCATAAAGTACAATTTTATTTGGTGCTTACCTGTAGTTCTTTGTCGGTGTAATAATGCAAACCAGCGTATTGGGCCACTTTGTCTTCAGCTACACCGATTCTAGGCGCCGTGAATATTCTCTGTCCCTTGCAGGCCTGATTTGCCTTCAGGCATAAGTTCTGCACCACATACAAACAAAATTATTTAGTATATTTTAGATTGTGACAACGTCAATTTCGCTATGTTTGTTATACAGCATATTCATATTGTTTTATCTGTACTAACTCAAGAATAATTAGTCTCGACTGAATGAAGTGCACATTATATATGATACAATATCTATTGTGGTCTTGCCAAACGTTTCAGTACAAGTACTGACATAACGAGACTCTCCGAGAATTATTCTCGTCACCGATGAAGACCGTTCTTGATTCTAATTTACAAGTGTTAAAGTGCTGGGAGTGTGCGGTGGGATTAGTCCCACTAAAAATACGGACAATGCATACAAAGTTTGCAACTAGAGCGAACGGGCTTCGTGAAATAAACCATCTTATGCAAACGTCTACGACGGCGATTTTTTAGTAGTAGCACTATTACCCAATTAAATAATACCTACTTAATTCTTTAAAACAATACCATTAAAGTCACGAATAACGTTGATTATTTATTTAATCGTATTAGTACCAATTTAAAATTGTGATCTTATCAAGTAACGTTTAAATTGACCGTTTTATAGACCAATCAATAGGAATGTCTGTTTTAAATTTAGTGTAAACGGTCAATTTAGGTAACGTTATGTTTGTGCTTATAACGGATGTCCCATCAAGAACGCATTCTTAGAATTGTATTAATTAAACTTTCTTATTTTAAGAAAATGTCAGTACTTTATTTCAAAACAGTATTTTTTTATTATGAAATAAAAAAAGAAAATACTGTCACTCCCTTAAATAACTTCATACACAATAGTCTGACATTTTAATAAAAAAATAATAAAATTATCATTAAAATTATATCATATCTGACTTCAAGATAACTCGGTTGTAAGCTGGAAAATTGAACAATAGCTTGTTTGGACCTCCGAATTTATAATATTCTATAAAAACAAATTTAGTCGCAACATCTTACTTGACTGCCGTTACCTATTAACTTGTAAGATTAAACAGATGTCCAAATTTCAGATACGAGTACATATGTATGCATACTGACATTGGACTTTGCTTACCTGTTCTTGCTTATTTATCAGTGTTTTGATTCGTAGTCAATAAGAGCGAATAATATACAGTCAATAATCTAATATTTAATATAATAATTACCTCGAAATAGTCCGTTCCAGGGGTGTCTACCAGTTGCACGAAGTGTTGAGCTGTGCGCCGATCTGAATCGCTGAGCGAGCAGCGCATACTGCCGTACTCGTACTCCGCCGACCGGCAAGGAAACTTTTTCTAAAACAAGAGTATGTATGTATACATCTAAATTATGTCGCAAATTATCAAATGCAGAATTATAGAATACTAGTAATATTAGAATTTTCACTATTCACTTGTGCTAAGTATATAAAATTATACATAACCTTATTTACTGTTTAGATTATGAAGTGAGTGGACGACTTTGTCAATATTTATATTAAAGAATAAGTCTTCACTCGTCAAGAGACCATGGTCTACCAGCCTTCTTTTAAGCACAGAAAATGACTGACACAAACCGCCGCGCCGAGGGCACAGTTCGATGGTCATGTGAAAATTGCACCCGCTAAAAACTGTGCGTCGTCCACCTTGGTTCTTGCGCCCGTGGCAGGAAGTACGCGAGCAGTCACCCGCGGTTCAGGCGAATAGTCTACCACCCTAGCCCAATGCGAATCGTTCAGTCACGGATATTTTCTTCTCCGCTAAGCTAAACAATGTAGATCAAAAATAAGTTAGAAAAACCTAATGGTCTAACCAGCTATCGAACCCGCTACCTCGTAATTATCTTCTGAATCACCAAGACACCTACTATAAGTGACTATAACATTTCCTGAAAATACACCTAACCCATATTTTATCGAAAGCTTCATGTTAATTCATGCAACACAGTTGGTTAATGGCTAGGCAGTGCAAAGACCGTGTGCTTTCGTTATCTTTAGTGTCTCTGTAACTAAGTCAAACGGTGAACTATAAATTGAATTCTATATATTACCTGTCTGGGCGATAGTAAATGATAAGCATGTAAATGAACTTTATATTTGTTGTGCATTAATGTTAACACTATCAAATATTTATTAATAACACTATCAAATATTTACTACGTACTTTCTATAATTTTGGTGTTAATGTTATAGAAAAATGGCATCTGATGACTAAAAAATAAAGTTTAGAAGCGGGAAATGTGAAGACGAATATTACCCTCATAGTAAATGAGAATTTTTGTCACACAAAAAATCGTCAAAATATCTGTACTGCTCAAAGTTTTGCTGTTCGCGAGTCTATTAGAAAATAGATCTCTGTGTAAAGTTAGGTAAAGAAGAATTATTTCAATACTGCGGGTAAATTCACAATTGATATTTACTTTATGACTTTGTAACAAATAAACTAAGATTGTCTTTTTGAGTGTTTACAATTTATTTTAGTCAATATACTTTATCTACCGTAATTATTTGTCAAAAACAACAATCAAAAAACTAGCAATCGCTCAACATCATTTGAATCCAAGAACAAACTACTAGATTGAGATCCATACCCAGCATATGTACTTTCGGTAGCCAAAATGATACAGAAGCAACAGAAAAACTTTGATTGAAAGGAAGAGTTTTCTACTGTTAAATGACTACCGTCAAATGAGAGTACCAAATACGAGACATTAAAATGAGAATAATAGTAACGAGAGCGTGCATCAGAATGGATACAATAGAGGGTAGACTAGTTCGTCTGCTCGTAAACTACCCACCCGCAATACTTCCACTTGGACCGTGAACGTGGCACTTGCAATGATGATAAAATCTCTGAAACGGGATATTTACCATTGATGGAATCCGGTCATGATATTATAAATATCCTGAAAAATATTACAGTATTAACATAAACTTATAAAAGACGATACCTCGTTAAGGCAGGCGGCTAAACAGGCTTCCTTGGTGGATGTGTAGATGACGGTGTTGTCGAGGCCCCGGAGCGCCTTCCCCGGGACGCGCTCGAAGGCCCAAGGACGCAGACACACGCTCTCCGTGCGCACTTGAAGCTTCACCATGTAGTACGTGTTCACTGAACGCTGTGACAATACAATAACAAAGTTGATCGTTGGGTTGGTAGAGCCTAGTTTGTAGGTTACTGCTTATAAACGAGATCATTCGTTTGGGGAAGTAGCACTCTGTCAAAAATTCAGTTGTTAGCCTGTTGATGTCCACAGCTGAAGCCGACAACCTTTTAGCTTTTATTAGTCCTATCGGATTTATACTCATTTACTACTACATACTTGTACTACTTTGCCCGAAAACGTTTCATGTTTTTAGGCTTGTATATATAATACGCAAATCAGTGAATTTTTATTTTCTTATAACCACCAAAATCAAGACGTGTGCAATACGTTCATGGCTAAAGCGATTATGAAATCGAAAATTCTCTTTGAAGACACAATACATGAATATCCAGAAGACGGATTCAACAGGATGATGATAACTTAGTTAGCATGTATCTAATATAATAACATATAAAAACAGTATATGACTTTACAAATGACGTAAGAAAACTTAATTTAAATTAGATACATTTAAAAAAAAAATAAAAAATATATAGTTGCAGTGAATGGTTAAAGAATCGGACCGAAAAGATTATCATCAGCCTAAATGATAAAATTAACAGTCATCACCGAGCTCTTATATGGAAGAAGTTGTTATAACTTATTATTTGGCAGAAGATACTCTAAAACTAATTCGGGCATTGCAAGCAGTCCTGCTAATATTTTGTAACATCGCGTTACATTATTATGATATCCCCGGCAAGACACATAACTATAAATTTATGTTACGTGCATAGTAGTTGGGGTAATATAAAAAAATAATCCAATTTCTTATTACTAAAATTAGTCTGTAGGTAACGCAGTTTGTGATAATTAATTTATGAAGTTAATGTTTTCTATGCGGTTCTGAAATTCACAGAATTTTACTTACTGTTATACCAATTGTTATGCCTCTGCTACTCATAATTGTGAGAATTTTGAATCAAAACTTATAATTAAAAATATAATATCACTATGTTAATAATCTACAATTTCCATTTAATGATTCTGAGCCGCATCGTTAAATATTCTATGTATACGGTCTACAACTCTGCACCATTCGTTAGGTCTAAAAGAGATTTATCCATCGTTTAGCCTAAGTAGTTATAGTACACTGCATGGCAGGCCTGTTAGATCCCTCTAAGATTAGTTGACCGATTTAATCAGAATTGTTAATCCAATCGCGGCATCGTCGCACTAATTGGCAGTATATATGGAAAACATGCAGTCTGTGGGGAAGGTAGATTTATTTGGTTATTAAACCAGTCTCAATAGTACGCTCAAGTTATTAACTATTCACCGCCTATAATAAACCTAACACACAAAACTGTTATACCTTGCATGCAATTTATGAATATTAGCGGTTTTTGAATTAGTAAGTGTTTATATGCAATTCCTCTAACGAAATAGGCAAATTTCAGTTTCCACACCTCTTTAATTCAGTATTTCGATTAATAGCCAACTTATACCGGCAAATCGCACCCGTTTATTAGTTATATTAATTAAATAGTATTTTTCTTATTATACATTAATATAAAAAACTTATAATGTTTAATTTTAAAAAGTATACATTTGGCGCAGTTATTGCAAATTGCGGTCTCTTCGAGACCATCTTTGAACGGTTTTAAACTTTTGGATGATTCTATGATTGAATAATGGTCTAAATCGGCATTGTACAAATTTGTACAAATTACTATCATAACTATATTATATATAATAATTATTGTCTAATATAATATTTTATACACACACACACACACACACACAAACACACACACACATATATATATATATACATACCCCACTCCTATATATAGGGTACATATATATATCCATATATATGTACCCCACTCCTGTTCAGATGTAGCAAGTCCGTCTGCCAGATTACTGTATGTTTCGTGTTGTTGAATGTGGTACAACAGATCTGATGATAAGGTTCTACTGCACTCCGTAGATATTTACGTAGTATTTGTCACAGTTAACAAAATTTTTCGACACATTTGTTGTCAATTATATGTATTACTACTACTTATTTGGACTGAGTTACTGACTGAATAACTCAGAGTCAAGTCCACATAAATAATCAACATTCAGTCAAAAACAAATTGAAAAACAAAAGAAGGCAAAACAACAAATTATTCTGACCTACCATTAGCAACTGTTCAAAATACAACAGAGCCTAGAACATCGTTATTTGGGAGTAAATTAAGCAAGTAAGGCAATTGTGCTTACACCTCCAAGTATTCACTCAAGTTATAACACCAAAGTAGCTTTGGTTATATTTATAGGTATATATTTATATACATATTCATTTCTTTAAATTTCAAAATTGCTTACCTGAGGAGTAGCCATTGGATTATTGGCTTGTGTGTCATTTTGTAGAAGACAACGTGTCTCTTGTACCGGTGTCAATGGATTGAGGACAAAACTGTAACAAATAATTAAACTTAATAAAATCTTAACAACGTAAATATTACATTACATTACATTTACATTTGCTAATTGTTACATTTGATGAAATATCATCAGTTCAAACCAATCAAAGACTAAACGTTCAAATGTGTTAACTGGCAACATTATCATCATCAGCTCGTGGAAGTCCACTGCTGGAGGTGGACCTCCGCCTTAAAAACAAGAGATTTATCAAAATCACCACGTTTATCAAGCGTCTTGGAAGTCACAATAGATTTTGATTGAATAAGAGGATAACGCTGCGGCCCATTATCCTGGTACATTCCTCAGCTGATTCTCACTGCATTCGCAGGTCCAGTTGGAGTGACGGTATTATTATGTCGGCGTCATACTGCCGGCAATACGTCTAAATAATTTGGAATAAAAATAACACATCTATTTTCTATTAAAGGGAATAATTAAATAACGGTAACTTTAAATATTTAAAAGTTGGTATCGTTATCCACTCGAAGCACACGAGTCGCGAAGATACTGGCTGCAAACGATTCCGCAAGAAAGCTATCAAAGCGTCTAATTGTAATTTATCTCGGCCGTTTTCTTTTTGTAGTGAATTCCCATTGTGAAAGTGTGTACACTAACTGTAGTTTTAATCCTACTATTACTGGTTACACTTGGCACACGGTGGTGTGCATAATTTAATAATTACCATCACGTCGGTTTATTGCGGGTTAGATGTGTCAGAGTTTAAATTACAATATTGGCTCAAATCAAAAACCAAAACATATGAAAAGAGGAAATGAAGGCAGCACACGTTGCAGACATGGAGTCAAAGAGCCTTATGAAATAAAGACCCTTGGCGAACAACAGATCGAGAAACCGTCCATACATGCACTGGGTGAACAATATCGGTGAGCAACAAGGATGAAGAAGGAACAAGATCACCATATGAAAGGAATCCAGAAATTGATAACTTAGACTGAAGGGAAAAATTTCATATTTAATGATTTTTCAGCAGCATACTGGTATGACTATGTACACGACCCTTATGCACTTCTGACTTTTCGAAATCATGTACATATTAATAATTATCACTCACTCAACAGTAAAGTACATGACGAGGAAACCTGCTTATCTTACACGCCTTATCTCCATTCTGAGAAATGTCCCCTGCGGTGAGACTACAGATGAATTGATGATAATGATGAGTGACTTTTTGGGAATTAATGATTTTTTTTATAGTTATAGTCTCCCTTTTGTCTCGAAGCTCAAGCCAATTTCTTCTTGTAGCGTTTACCCTACTGAATAATAAACTGGATAAGCGTAACCGCACGCATAACTATAACATTTGCTGTTTCTGGTCAGATAACAGCCGTTCTATTTGTGGTAAATTGTAATTGCGCTTTAAAGACAGACCCTGTCAATAAAGCTAAGCTATACTAACATTAAAACACAAGAAATATAATTATATACATTAACTTCACTAACATTTAAAAACAAGAAATATTATTATATACGGTTTTATCTTTTGTATAGTATCACTAGGAAATTTTATACCAAGTTACATTTATTTTTATCCTGAAAACTAAATAAAATATTTCAATTTAGCTGATAGTAGCTTAATTATGATATTAGCAATATAGTATAGGTTATTTGTAGGTATATTTCAGCATGAACTCTTCCGTTCTGCGTTTGTTTGACATTACAGCCACTTGAAACCACGATTTAGGAAGATGATGAGGCCACTTTTCAAGCGTATAACGTACATTCTAGCCGGAATTCGTTAGTTTTAGCTACAAAAACTTTGAAACCGACAATCTATAAGAGTTAATCTAAAACTGGAGAGATTATACGAACTACAGACTTACTGTAGGAGATATCATATGAATTATAAATTGTTTGTCTGCAATTAAATTCCTAACCTTAATATTCTATAAAGAATTTACATCGTCAAAACCATTATCATCACTACTAAATTCTAAATCAAATAAATATGTCTCTAAAATTTAAGTAAAAAATCGAATTTTACGCTGCAACTTTATTTACGAAAGGTTAGTACAGTTTATTTATCTACGGTTATTTTAAATCAACCATGAATCATAAAAATTTAACTTTAGCATAAGAGAGTTAAAACTGTATCTTACAAATATGAAAATAAACAGTTTATAACTACATCGAGTGTCGTTCAGGAGTATCATGACGAATTATTTGATGTCTCATTCATTGAAATTCATTCGACCGTTTCTGTATAACAACGTGGGAATTGTGAAAAAAATATAAACACTGATTAGTTTAGTAGTAATGACCCTACTTTCTGTAACAATTGGTCTCGAGTTTGAATCCAGGTAAGGACAAACTTTGTGTGATAAGCGAGAATATTTGTACACAAGTCATGGATATCTATATTTGTATT
This sequence comes from Thaumetopoea pityocampa, assembly GCA_017165845.1. Taxonomy (NCBI): domain Eukaryota; kingdom Metazoa; phylum Arthropoda; class Insecta; order Lepidoptera; family Notodontidae; genus Thaumetopoea; species Thaumetopoea pityocampa. Next base: position 16,653 of record WUAW01020635.1, read on the forward strand.
AGCAGTTATCTATATAAGTAAGCATATAGTTGTCCCAAAACAGAGATTAATTTTGATTTTGTGTGAAACTGTCCAGATTATTATTATTATTATGCACCAAAGATCTTCTGCATTAATTTTATATATAGATAATTAGTGAAATGCAATAATAATGGCAATCTACGAGTTTATTTTTTTATATGTTTATTTCAGTGTAGTGACACCGAGACGCAGCGTAGCGCACCCGCGGCGTGTAACGGCGCAGTTACCGTTCGTCGCAATATTTCGTGTTTTATTATAAACTTAGTTAAAAAATCTCATCGTATTGTGCCGTTTAAATTTTATACGATAGATTTTGTATCCGAGTTATGGTTATTTATCTATATATGTATCATTTATAGTAAGTCATTATATCGTTGTATAATGAATACTAATTTATGACTAGTATGAAAAATGCAAAGCTAGAGAATAAGCTTATTTCCTAAATCAGTCTCAATTTATCCAATCTATAAACGTAAATTACATAACGAGTAACTTCAGCTTTTATTCCATTGATATAGTCTTGGAAAATCTAATTACAATTTGTCTTTATGGAATTAAATAATATGTGATTTAAATTGAAATAAAAGTTTGGCATGATTTAAAATATATTTTTGAAATAGTACAGACTGTCTGATTCACTGAATAAGACAAAAAAATATATAAAGTTTATATGCTTAAATTTAGATAGATAAGTTTTATAGTCATCAAATAAAAAAGGATTTTACGAAATTAAATAGAACAGAGGATAAATAACTAGAATATAATGAACAACTAAAAATACATTATTACGTTCAATCAAATATTATATCAACCAAGAGGGGCGCAACAGGACATCGATGTTTGTATCGAAATATTTATGTCTAAAATGAACTTAAAGAAATATTTTATTTGTACAAGAACAAGGTTTCTTATTTATAATAAGTACTGATTTTGTAAAATCTACGCTCACTCTAAACTCTACTCTCTAACTCACACAACTAAATCACATCATCATCACCATATTCATCACCAGACCGTGAAGTTCCACTGCTGGACATGGGCCTCGTCCGTAAAGAGGAGGGATCTCCACGCTTGGTAAATGTCTTTGAGGTCGCAGTAGATTTTGGTTGAATAATGGGAGAACGCTGCTAACCATTACCCTAGTGCATCCCTTAGCTAGCTCTCACAGCATCCACGGAACCACTACATTTAACTTTAAAACTTATTTAACACTAGATTATTAAATGAAAAAGAAATTAATTAACCGAATAACGTAAAAATTAAACCATAGGAAACTCACGTTACCGACTGTGAATACGAATTATTTACAATCATCAACTATCTCCTTTCAACCGATCATTTTATTACCTCATCATGGACTGACAAATTACTGGTATTGCCATATAAATTATCGTTTGTGTATCTGGTTGTAAACAAAGAATATATATGTATAAAAAATAATATGATTAATGTTTCAATAGAGCCCTTAAACTAATGGCGTTGCATTTCGCTTCGGTTTCACAACCAGATAATAAATCTTACAACCGTTCTACGCTGGAAAACTAATTAAACGGCAAATAGTCTCGCCTTCGGAAAGATACAGGCTGATTTAGAATTCATCAAAGATAAGTGCGGATGGATGTATGTGGTAGCTGAGTAAATATGTGTGTGACATATATAAGCACTTATCAGTGATGTATCGTACAGAGGCTGTAGTGTAATAAATATGTTAATTCTCTACCGTTTTAAATTACAGTATACGTAATTGTACATTCTATACAAAATTCTTGATTCAAACTCATAACTTTAAATTATATAGAACCTTTTCGATGTTCTAAATCATTAGCATAGTAAAACTGTGACACGTTTAGGAAATTATGAATGATGTTCCTTGCACATATTATAGTGTAAAAAACATTTATAATTAATTTCCCGTTGCACATTGCAGTATTTAAGTCGTTTTTTTTTTACAAAAAAAGCATATGAAACCCTTTCCATAGTCTACATCAGATATTCCCG
>WUAW01020635.1:18728-29169 GCA_017165845.1 Thaumetopoea pityocampa
TGCGTACGCCAACGTAGACCCCCGTCGAGTATCCCGTGGGCCCCTGGAGGTCCACCTGGAGTACTTTGGGAACTAAGAGTCTACATGATGTTATGGTTTTTATCATCATTTTCAGGATTTTTTACATAAATTACATATATCATCTTTCTATCAAAGTACATAAATATCATAAAAATATATAAGGGTGACTGTAAAAAGCCCTTGTAGTTTTCGTGTGCAATTACAGAGATTTAGTTATTAGAAGAATTGCCGTATCTTTCTTCTTCGTATGGATATTTTGTAAAATTGATTCTCCTTCATACAACATCCACCAATCAAATTGATCGTTTTGGTGAAATGCGGAAGTTTTGAAATCATGTTTCTAACCACATCTAATAGCGGAGATATAATCGTGATTTTATCTTATGAAAACTGTTTTAAAAACACATTCTATAACGAATTACGTGAAGCATTTAAACGGGTCTTAGAGTACCGAATGCACGGTGCAAAAGGTCATTGCCTTACGTAATAAGGGTAAATGCACCAAGTTCTTACAAGAAAGCTAATAAAGGTATTTCAACGGTCAATTTAACCAGTCCCAAGACCACATGGGCTGCTACAAATAGACCTTGACTTAAGCCGGAATAGTAACAGGGTGAAGAAGAAGACATAAGATCATGATCACAGAACAGATTGTGGCAGGACGATGACCAACGACGACGATATTGTTAACCACGTTCATGATCATCATCACATCGGGGTCATTAGTTATAAGTCAGCGTGGCAGGAGTATCAGTATCTGAAAAGGGAAAATCTTCCGGTCGGGTTGATGTTTATGGTAAATTACTATTAATTTTCATCACCGTGATTCAGCTTCCATGATAGTGTTAACGTTCAAGAGCGGTGCTACCTGTTGAGGGTGCGTGGTACTAAGTAGCTAGTTAATACCAAATCAATTTTGACACGATTTGCGTTTGTAATAGTGTACGGTCAGCAGATAAATAAATAAATTTAATATTTTTTATGTATTGAAATTTTTTTTTGAAATGAATCACTGCGCCTTTTTTGAAATGACTAACGCTACTATTAAACGACTAATGCGAGAGTGCCTCGGCATGTGGTAACTGTCTAGCACAAACTGGTTTATTCCGGTTTTCGTCACTGTGTGTTCAAACACTACTACAAACGCAAAAACCTCCCCAAGCTGATTTTTAGTAAGTCGTTCAGGGTGTTCAACATAATTTCAAAACTTCGACGTTTACTAAACACCTGCAGCAGGCATAAGTGGCACTATCCTACGTACGTATATGTATAACTGGTTACCTACAAGTATTCTATTTTATTACATACTAGTCATTATCATTATTTCGATAGCGTAAACGTGTCTCGTCACTCATAGATGACAGGACACATTTCTCGCGCGAGTGCTTGTCAGGATAAATTAGTTGTGCTTTTAAATTAATTACTAGAATTAACTACCAACATAACAAAAAAATACCAATTGCCTTAGTATAAATATTTCTACTTCATGTTGTATGTTGAACCTATTAAATTTTAATAATGGACTTAGACAGATACATACAGTGGTGGTCTAGTACTGCTAGATAGGACTCGCGATCAAAAAAGTCGTGGATTCGATCCCGGTACGTTACCAGTCGGTTATTTCAAACTCATGTGGGCCTACATTGTATACACCACTGTACTCGATGGAGAAGGAAAACTTCGTAAGGAAACCTGTATGCCCGCGTGGGTGTATGAAGTCTACCAACATACGCCAGGCCAGCGCGGTAGACTACGGCATAATCTCCCCTATATGGCATAATATCTTTGTGGTACTAACGATAATAATGATCCTTGGCCTATATATGTTCGTATTTGGTATCGTATCTATCCTCCCAGCTGAATTTCAATGCGATCATCTCGGAGATGAGATGTGAAATCGTAACAAATAGATAGACAAATGCTTTCATTTTAAGAAACATATTGGATCCTTTTCATTGTATACTAGCTATGCTCTTTATCTACCCACATGAATTGCACATTTATATGTCCCACAGGAACTATAAAATAATCCATTTTCAGGTAAAAAAAACATGAATTCATTAATTCTTGAATTAATGAAATCGTTAATTCCTGTCATGAAAAAATCATATAGACCCATCGCACCGTTTATGCCTGTAAGAACAAATCAACAAATAGGTTTTCATATTTATACATAGATAAGTATGATTGTGATTTACAAATTCAGTGGCCAGTGGCGTAGTGTCATGTTGTCGTAATTCATAGTCATTTTCGTCATTATTCAATTCATTTGTCATTTTACACAACCGGTCCTATTATCTATATTTGGTATCAGGCGCCTCGGGCTATGCTCCAAAACTTATAACGATTATTATGCACTCATGATGCCGTGAACGCTTATAACAAGCCAATCAATATTATGTTAGTATTATGTTTTATTATGTAAACATTACTCGACTAAGAGGATTGTGCTCGCAATATTTAAAGTCCAAATTTATGAAGATTTTGATCTATGGAGACATGAAATACAGGGCTTCCACTAGTTTATATTATATTCCACTCTTTTAATTGTATCTATGCACTGTTATTGTTATCTTTTATTCAATTAGTTTGCGATGAAAAATAAAATTCATTTTATTTGAAACTACTTGTCAATATCCAATTACCTTAACAATGAAATTGTAGATTTCAAGTTTTACTTCGTTCTAATACTAAAATAGCAAGCTATTTATTACACGCGGTGCTATAATTACTCAGGAGCACCCGTGCGTGCTATTTATTTTCGCAGTTACTTTGCACAGCTAAGTCCAAAATGTAAAAGAACCAGATCACTGACGTAACTTTTATGATTAGCAAGATAAACAAGCATTGGGCAGATACATACGCTAACAACTCCAACACCCAAGAAAAACCACAAACGCTGACGCAAAAATCAGGGTAACTCTAGGTCGTGAGAGAGACGGAGAAATTATTATTTTTTGACTTATTAAACAGTGTTTTAGCTACTCTTAATTGGTGAATATAATTTCTGTATATTAATTATTGTGAGGATCGCTGGGTCTCGCTGGATGCAGGTGGCTATGGTCCGGTCGCCCTGGAATTCGATTGGAGAGGCCTATGTTCAGTAGTGGACAGCTACGGGCTGAAATGATTTCGGTGATGATGATGATGATTAGTTATTGTACCACATAACCTAACCTATTTTTAATTTTCTGAGTGGCGCCGGCGTAATATTAACGTCAATCCATTTCTTCCCGTAAATACTCTATGTTCGGAATTAAACGCTTAGGTTAACGGGAATTTGCCAAACGTGTAGATGATGAGAAATCCCTCTTTTTTAAGGAGGATGCCCTTCTCCAGCAGTGGATTTCCAAAGGCTGATGATGATAGTTTCTAATTTACGAACGTATCTTTTGTAAAATTATTGGTTTATCATCAGTTACAATAATCAATAGTAGGTTGTTGGTATTGTATTATAAAATAATTATGAATCATAGTTGATTATCTCATTACGAATCTAATACGAATATTATTTAGGTTATTGCACAAATAATTTAGATAAGACCGATCGTGATGAGCACCGACGCCACTGGATCCCGTTACCCGGCGCCACTCACCGCCGAGGGCTCCATCCGATTTACGGGATACGATCCAATGTGGGGCTCCGATGCAATTTTCCTGATAATTTTAAGACATAATGTTGTCATAACCGTCTATTGAATGCAGCGGTTGGTTAAGATGAACGATGAAATCGTTTGTCCCTGGTCAACTATATCATCGATGCGATGTTGTGCTATAGTTATACTAATTTTATGAACTTTAATAATTTATCAAGACGTTGATCAAGCCGTATCAGCAAAGCAAAGTAACAAATAATTTGTGATAAAAAAATAATGAATGAACTTCGAAGTCAGTCAGTCCCTCAAATTTGTTTTTATCATCTTGTGATAACTTTTAATACTAAACCCAAAACTTTGTTTTTATATAAAAATATTAAGAAAAACAGGACTGAATAGTTTTGTTTTATTTAATACTAACTGTTCCGCGCTTCTCCACCTGTAAACACTTTCGCTTTGTACACTTTGTTAACATTAAAATTAATAGTACACAAATATTAACACCACCTATCCGACACAGCTATGAACCGTCGCCTTCACAAAACAAACGTATGTTGTGTGAATATAGCCTCAATCGATTAAGTCGTTTAGATCACTAAATATTATATACATTTGTTTATATTCCTAACCATAGTAATTATTGATGATGATTATTATGTTTTATATTCATCTTTAATTTATATCTACTCGCCTCTCAGTATCAACTAGACATACAAATTCTCTTTGCATTTTATTCTACTAATCCTAATACAATAAATAATAATCGCGAGGTAGTAAATTGGGAATCTTTTAATTAAAAATATTAATATTTTTAATTAAAAGTTTGTGATACAATCACACGAAAATGAGTAATCAGATTGGAATTGATTCGGTGAATAATTAAAATTGAACTGAATTTAAATAAAAGTATTTCCTTCTGTTGAGACATACTTTACCCACGCTGCTACAGCCGGTAATATAATTGCGAAAGTATATTTATATGTTTAGATATAATCACACAAAAAGGCTGGACCAATTTAGATCAAATTCGGAACGTATTTTGAACATTATTTGAAATCAGATATAAATTTTTTTAATAAAAATAGCACGCAGACAACTGCTGGTTCACACTAACTTGTATACTATTATAATATAACAAAAGTAAAAATGCATATGTCTGTATATTCATTACCTTTTCACGTCACAATCACCAAGCCAATAGGTTTAAATTTTGGCAGAAAAATAGATATAAACTAAAAACGAATAGGCTATAAAATCACCATCACAACGCAATAGTGCAAGAGACGCTACGTGTTTCAACTAGTATAGTATAAATAAATCATCTCCTGTCTCCACAGTCGGCGTACACAACATCAATCTAACGCCTACAGTGGAGAGGTGAAACAACTCAAGATAACATCGCCGCGTTTAGTCATAAGCACCATAAACAACGTTTATTTGGCTACGTGGATTAATGACATGACATATCGGGTGACTAATGAGCAAATTACAAATACATTTGTTACAACTAATCATTTTGTATCAAATAATCTTGCTCAATAAGTGCATTGGTGGTCTAATGATGTTTAACAGCTCGCGATCAAAAGGTCGTGGGTTCGATTAAGGTCCTATATCACTGGTTTATTTCAAATTCATATACGGTCTACATTGTGGACACCGATGTAGTCAACGGAGAAGAAAAAATTCGTGGGGGAAACCTGCATGCAAGCACGAGTGTATCACCAACCCGCACTAAGCCAGCACGGTAGAGTACGTTCTAATCCACCTTCTGATTTGACGAGGTCTATGACTCTATAGGAGAGAAAAATATGAGCTGAGGATGATGATGATAAAGATGAAGGTTGCTCGCTTTCGTAGTAGAGGAACAAACTGATATAATTAACATATCTCAGAGATTTTGGGCATACCAATCAACCAGGCTTTTCGCGAGGTAGTAAATTGGGAATCTTGGCATAGGTTGAAATAAAACTTTGTAATATGGGATCAGGATCGTAAGTATTGAGGTGCCGACTAAAGAGGAAGATTATGTGTAAACTGTGTAATATAGTTATGTACACATTAAATGTTCTATTATTTTGATGCAATTTAGAAACAAATTTATTTGCACACAAATCAGTCATTGAATAAAACTGTACCGAAACCTAACCCTCCGATAAACACCTACCCTGTGATTCTAAAGTCTCCAATCTCATTCGAAGTGCGTCATGTCCCTCCCCCCCCCCGCAGCTCTCTCTTTCTCTCTCTCTCTCTCTCTCCGCCTCTAAAGCAACAGTTGGCGTACAGTTCAGATTTATTTACAGTTCGGAATAATATATTTATTTTAACCATCACAATAAAGCAGTGTCATAAAGTGACACTAAGAACGTTGTATTACCCAAAATAATCTTATCATCATTCTCGTGTAGATTTCTTTGACAAAATAAGATAACCGGGTCATGATCTGCTGAGTATTTTAGATATTTAAACCGTGATTTAATGTCGAGCTGCGTACGTCTAACGAGTTTAATTTCACTATACAATACGGCTCTTCACACCCGAATACCGTAAAAAGTTTTCGGACCGAGTCAGTGGCACCAGCGGTAAACAGTTAACGATTGTTAAAATCGCATTCGTCCCATTCTTTTGTCAGATTGGTGAATCGTTATTTCTTCGGGTAGATCGATTCGAGATACGTACACGTTAGTACTCACAATGGTAGATTAGAAGCGCGGGAAAATTCCGTCTCGTTTAATTGAATACCGAATTGATTTTGGCCCAATCCCGTTCAAATTGATTCCGAGGAATCTAACTAGCGTTTCAGTACTGTTGCACGGTTCACTTGACTGTAATACAATTAGATTTTTTGCCATACAGTAACAGCTATGATAATTAAGTCAGACGCGACGGGAAAACAAAGTTAATTCAATTCTTCTAACACTTTCTAGCGCTGTCAAGATTTATTTAAACAGTAGTTTTCCAATAAACGCTCGTTAGAAACTACATTGAACACGACTTTATTGCCTATACATTGCGGGGATGTGTAGAGTACGCACAGCGAGTGGTCCGAAACCATCTCAACGAACTAGAAACGCCCGCGCAAAGCCCGCGCCAACATTGTGAATTACAACGCGGCAGACAATAATAATAAATTAAAATAATGTGTTCAAAACCACCAATAGTCATGAAAACTCGCAGTTGCCTGCAATAATCCATTGGAAACGTATGCGATCACTTTTACTGTTATCCAATTTGGAACGCGGCGAGGTCGGTTTCCGCTTTTACACGGTTTGTGGCCGCCGTCTCTTGGGCGTATTGTTAATAGCTAGTACCATGACGCCCTAGCGCCTGCGCAGCGCAAGGCGTGAACCGAAGTGACACACATACCAAGCCCGACCTTGGTCATTGAATAATAAACTACTGCTAGACAAAGACTTTGTTTTACCACTTCCTCTGGTTATATATTTAAACAGTTTAGTGTGAAAACTTTGGTTCTATGGAGTTCCAGTGAATATCGTATCTTTCGCAATGGTGGTAATTCTGCCATAACAGAACGTAACTAAATTTAGTATCTCCCTATCTTTTTCTAAGGTCAAACGCCAAAACAAGATAGCCACAATTTTGGTGTTCAATGCGATCTCGGAACATACTAAATATACATTTTTATGAACCGTTTAACAGAAATGTAGGTTCGTACTCGCTATAAATATTTGATATCTCATTTTAGCGTTTGAAAATAGAAAAAGATAGGAATAGACTAAATTTAGTTAAGTTCTATTACCGCATAATTAGCCGAATTAAGTTCTATTACCAATGTAGCCGAAAGATTAATCCATGAATCTGTTGACTGAAATTTTGACCTGGCACAAAAATTATCCCCTGAATATAACTTATGCTTATTCACTGTCCCGCAACGTCGTATTGCTGCCAACCTTTTGAAGACGCTAGCAAACGACACCTATTTTGCACAAATTGATTTTTTGTAAATAGTGTAATGCGTAGATCGAACTTATTTGAGCGGTACTCCTGAAAGAACCTGAGTGTCCTGAACTATGTGAAGAATATTAACCTTTTTACTGTGCTGTGATCTGTGATAATTGAAACTAGTAAGAGCTAAATGCTGAGCTAGGAGACCAACGAATATACCCATCCAAAATGTGATAAGATGCGTAAAGAACGCGCTTACACCACAATTGCCATGCATAACATCGACCCAATCCTTATTAATTTGTGAATATTTTTTTCAATTTTTAAACCTTAACTTAGTAAGACTAGCACTTTATATCCTGGACCCAACGCTCTATCGCGACAAATATTTTCACATAAAAAGGTTATGGTATTTATAATTCATATAATTGTTTTATTATTTGTTGTTCACCCGAGCTTTATCGTGGCCGAATTCAGTGTCTGCTGCTATTGGAGAGAATGCGGGAGCGGGAGTTAGGCGGGGGTGTTAGGCGGGCTCCAATAACCAGCTGCCGTCTGATGCAAGAACTTTTTTGAAACAGTTGACGATTGATTAGTTTAGTGGTAATGACGCTAATTTCTGTGACAATGAATCCCGTCTTCGAACTCCAACAGAGGCACACGTTGTGTGATGAGTGCGATAATTTATACCCAAGTCATGGATGTTAGTCTATAAATGTATTAGCATGTATCTGTATAAGTATTTATATCGTTTTCTAGTACCAAACACAGGGAATCCTACTTTGGAGCTAGCTCAATTTGTGTGAACGTGTCTACAATATTATTATTATTACATTAAAAAATTAATTTATGTACGTATATATGTAGTTAATTTATCAAAGTTTTATTGCTTCTTACGAGTATATAATCTGGATGCCATAAAATAGAACACTGCACACAGAAAATACTATTTTTAATGTGCTTTTAAGATTCTAATGACATTATTATTCTCTCATTAGCAAAATTCTCTGCTGATAAAAACCTTAGCCACAAAAGAGAACTGGGAGGTGATGATTTGAAGGATAATATTGTTGTATCACCCTGGTACATTTAGTAATGGGAAGATATAATATTAAGTCAAAGAACAGTTGTAAAACCTTTATGTCAAGGACTAGACCACATGACTAGTGTGGGAACTAGACTCTTACACGATCGAAATTGATAACGTTTAATGCACAATTATCTATCTGTATACGAGTATTTTCACACTAATATAATAAAGATGAAAGTGTGTTCTCTTTGTTACTTCTTCGCACCTCAACCGTTAAACTAATCTTTTCAAGAAAGCTTTTTGAAAGATAGATGTGATAGCAAGGACATATGATATTAAACCATAACGAAGTTTTTACAAGTAAATCTGTGGATTTCAAACTATTCTGTTATTTTCTTTTTTACTATTCTCTTGTATAATTCTGAGATGTTATTGTTTTACTTTAAACTTAAGCAAATAACCTAAAAAAGTATTAAGTTTACCAGTATATAATGATAAGGTCATCGGCATTATGCCGTGGCACCATAAATCATTGTTCACCGTTTTTCTTCTTTTTCTTTACGCTTTTGCATCGTAGACGTGATCTTGTATGATAACTTCTTGCCTCTATAAACATCTTCACGACAATCTGATCTTTATCTTATAAATTTAGGTCAGGAGCATCTAGATTGGTAGGCATGTCGATTATCATCTGTTGGTGATCAGTCAAAATTACAAGTCATGACGTTTGACGTGATGTCCGTACGACGTCACTGGGTCAACAACTGAACGCACGACTTGGTTATTGACATTATCTTGTTAAATTAGACAGTAGTCAATGAACAATATATACGTAACAAAAAAAATATATTCAATACTTATTTTTAGTTTAAAAGATTGATTTAATTGAAGTTGAAAATGTGTATGAATGTAGATGAGGCGAGAAAGGTGAATCAGGATCGTAGTATATAGCAAACTGTGGTCTCTGCCTACCCTTATGAGATACCGGCGTGAGTGTATGTATGTATTCATGTTATTTTTAGCTTAATGCGTCATTCTTCCAGCGTTCGGAAATTTAGAATTAGAAATTTGAGCTTAAAATTGATGTCATCTATCGCTTGATTGAAAGATTTTATTCGAACGACGCGCGGGAGTCTAAGTGCGGATAATTATAAGTAAATAGCCATGAGTGACATCAAATCGATCACATGTTATTACTGAGGATGCTAAAGATCGAACAACGTGTCGAAAATTGAGTCGAAAGGCAGACCCTGGCTGCAAGGTCGGGATTAATAACATCGCATAGAAGATTGTTTTGTTACAATCAATTAATAAAAGAAAAGTTATGACATTACCATATTTATTTAAATAATAAATTTAAAGCCCGAGGTTTAAGATCCAAGAAGGTTTTCGAGTTGGTAAATAGTTTACGCGAAGCTGCGGACAGTAGCTAGTGTAAAATAAAACATTGAATTAACGATAATTATTTTAATGATAATAGTTAAAAAGAGAAATATGCGTATATGCAGAGCTTCCGTTGATTTAAGCGCTCTCTGCTAGTTAAACTGATATTATATATGTCGTGGAGATTAATTAATTTAAAATAAAAAGAGTGTCATTTGATAATGGTAACATAAAATTGTCGGATGATAATTAATTTAGAATTTAAAAGATTGTCAATTGATTACTGTAACAAAATTGATTTAGAATTTAAGACTGTCATTTGATTATTGTACTACAAAGTGAACGCTATGAAGTTGTTGCATCAACTTCATATGAGACAGAGTCGTGGTGGGGCGTGTAGTTCGATTTAAAAATGGTTATTATTTTGAACAAGGGCACCAGCGGCTGCTGCTGGACCGGCATTTAAGCCTGCCCCGCCCCCACTCACCAACGCCTGGGCCAAGCCGCT
>WUAW01020640.1:1073-11941 GCA_017165845.1 Thaumetopoea pityocampa
TACATACGTGGCACTGGCATAATAATAACTTACATACGTGGCACTGGCATAATAATAACTTACATACGTGGTACTGGCATAATAATAACTTACATACGTGGTACTGGCATAATAATAACGTCATTCCATCTCTCCCCGCGGATGCTGCGAGAACAAAGTGGTTTTATGCTCGTTGTGTGAGAATTAGTCTTTCAATCAAAACCTACTATGATCTCAAAGACGTCTGCGAAGCGTGAAGATTATGGCAAACTACTCCTTATAAGGAAAAAGTCCATGTCTACTACTTCCACTTACTGTTGATGATGATGTATAATTTTTATTTGCAAGGGAAATTTATATACATACAGTTCTGTTACAACAGAACTTAACTAAATATAGTCCCTCTCTATCTTTTTCTAATGTCAAACGCCAAAACGAAATAGCAAACATTTATAGCAAATACCAACCTACATTTCTGTTAAACAGTTCAAAAAAATCTTTAGTCCGTGTGTTCCGAGATCGCGTCTAAACCTGACAGTACCAAAATTGTAGCTATCTCGTTTTAGCGTTTGATATTAGAAAAAACTAAATAATTTATTTAATAGGGACTAAATTTAATTAAGTTCTGTTACCTCAGAATTACCACAACTTTTTGATGCCATAAACTCTTATCGCAGACTTCGAAAAGGAGTAAACGTATCTTCGGCACTTATCTCTACTTTAAAGTTCTGGTAATTTTGCCAGACGATATGACTCCGTTCCTGTTGAAGCACACCCTGTATAATTGCCGCAGCAGTCTATATTCCTCCTTGTCTCTTCTACGGTAGCACGGATTAATTCTACCTTCTACGGTCCTCCCTGATCTACAAAAATTGGGCCGCAACACACCTTGTCTGCCAAATATAACTCTTTTGGAAATTTGAAAAAAAAAATCCTTTGGTCTTTTTATGAGTACCAGAAATTAATGAAGAATACCTTCTCACAATGCGGAAAGCGAGTGTGTTAACCAGTCTCTTACTGGGTCAAAATATCACTGTGTGGAAATATAAGAGAATGTTACCGCAGCCTTCCAACGCACTTCCACACCTGACATGGTTTTTCTGTGCGGGTTTTTCACAGATATGATCTGTTACATTTTTACGTGGAATATTTAGAAACGCCTGTAACACTCGAGAAACAGATATTTTGACAGTAAGGCCTATTGTCGTCTATACTACTTAAGCCCTCGAGAAACCACTCCAATTGACACCTATTAATAGTTTAATTTCGCACAAAATGTATTACATCAAATGTTAAAGAATTAAATTCCACTAATGACACATGCCTCTGCGTCAGTCTTAATGGTTCTGGATGATGGAATATCTTAATGGTTTAACTCATTAAAGCGATAGCCTACAAAGAGATTGTTGCGTAGCGTATTCTAAGAATTGTTTTGGGTTAAATAATATACTTTAAACTTTCTATTATCAATTTTTCTTTTGTATGGTTCGTTAAAACCCCGTTATACTTATCATTCGGTATAGTGTTGGGGTATATTACATAACGACGAGTTTCTTAAACAGAACTTGATTATTTAAAAATATAATCATTTATGTCAACTTGTCGAATTGATTATTAACATTTTCCTTATAGATCATTGCGATCACCATCAACCCGTTTACTGTCGCACTCCTCTCACAATGAGAGGAGTCATACTATAATCCACCACACTTTAATACTGGACGGTAGATTTTATAAGCCGTCGAATAATTTCTTAAGCATGCAGGTTTCCTCAAAATCTTTTTCTTCAAAACAAGTGACAATTAATTATTAATACACACATAATTACAAAAAGTCAAAGGTGCATATTTTGGATTCGAACTTATGACATGGCATGCATGATCGTACCGCTAGACTTTATTTTTATTCACATTACAGACAGTAAGAATAAAACAATAACCGAATTCAGGAGTGGCCAACCGGTCTATTGCGATCGACTGGTCGATCGCGGCTTTAGTCCAGTCGATCGTGGCAAGCGAAAAACATAAGTTTAATAGCTAATAATAAAATTTATATGTAAAAATATATAGAACAGACTGCGCAACATAATTACCGACTGCTTCATTTTTCAATCGCCGCTCTATCACATTATTTATTTAAAATTTCAAGAAGTATGTAACTGGTTGCTCCCGCACGGTTTCGTCAGTAAACAATAGATCTTGGGTCTAATCAAACTGGCCACCCCTGCTATAAATATTCTAAGAAGGTGGCACTCTTGTCGGCCGGTACGGTGCCCTTAACGCCGACCGCATTTCCTCGTTGTATTAAACGTTGAGCTAATAGTGATCCCCTATTGTGCTGACCAGGCGGGCCGCGATCTCTTTAAACACTTTGTACGGTCCACAGTGTAGACACCAATGTACTTAACGGAGAAGTAAAACTTTGTAAGAAAACTAGCATACCGACATGGGTGTGTGAAGTCTACCAACCCGCACTAGACCGGCGTGGTAGACTACCTACCTAATTCCCCTACAGATCAGGGGAGGTCCGTGCCCGATTTCGGCGAGACAGTCAATGTGTTAAGTAAAAATACGAAACGGACAAATATTGTGCCGTACACGTGGTTGTATATCAGGGCGAACGGGGGCCTCGCTAAATTGGCCATTTCCGCTCTTTCTAATCAAACTGGGCATACTTACAGAGCAGCAATCGAACGGATCGCTACAACATATTTTAAGGTCGCAATTGAAAGTTATAAATAACACTGCGATTAAAAAAACACTTATTTTTTACGGACAGATAAACTCGCAGATTTTTTTTTATATTAGTTTATTGTGATGATCTTAACTAAACTAAATCTTATCTATATTATTATAAAATCGTAAAATGTGAACTTTTCAAAAATCAAAGAAATTTAAAATAAACTATCCAGATCGACTAATTAAGGACTTCTGAAACAAAATCCGTCGAGGTTTGTTTGTTTGTTCGGGCTTCACGCAAAAACCAGTGGGTAGATTTTGATTAAATTGCTACTGTCTTAAAGGCACTATTCCGACTTAAATACTGCAGTATGTTTGAAGTGAAGATACAGCTTGATCCCTGTTTTAGTAGCCGCCGTTAAGGTACGAGAGGTCAAAGTGGTTGAAAGGCTTTTTTATATAAATTTAATGATTGTGTCAGGATTTCCCACGTAGCGGAAAACCGACATTCACGCGGGCGGAGTCGCGGGCAAATGTCGTGGGCAAAAACTTATAAATAAGAATATGTGTCTGTTGTTTGTTAGACTTTCACGCTTTAATTACTCAACCGATAATCATGGAATTTCATACACACATTGTTAGAGGTACAGAGAAGGATATAAGGCAAGTTTTATCTCGAGAAAAACTGTTTTCGAGGGATACAAAAAAAAATAGTTTCATCCGAAATCAACGTGAGTGAAGCCGCATGTAAAAGCTAGTTGATATATAATGTGGATGTTTTTGTTTATTAATATAATAGTTAAGTTAAGTCAATAATCATGAATGATATTGGAATAAAACTGTGCTTAACATTGAAATGATCGTGTGCTTTCAAGGTAACAATAACCCTTCCGGAACTTTCACCAAGTCAATGTGGTTTTCGTCAGACTGACGTCAAAACTTCCAAGAAGCAATAAAATATAACACACCAACATTTTATTTTTATTTAGAAGAAATATTTTATAACTTGAAATAATATATATACACTCAATATTGGCAGATATGGCGCGAATTTACAATCGATTTCTAGAATGAAAAAAAAAATAGATATTGACGTAAGAAAGCTTTTTTATCCATTTATCTGTTCTAAGAAGAAAACTAGATAATTTAGAGCACGCTCTTTGTTCTTTGTAAATCTAAGATTGTTAGTTGTAATAGTGTATATTTTATATTTTGAAAAATAGATTTATTTTAAATCCATGAGAATTTACTCGAAAATTCACTTGAAAAATATGTTATACGAATTTATATTTTTCACTAGGTTTTGCCCGTGGCTCCGCCCGCGTGAATGTCGGTTTTCCGTTACGTGAGAAATTCCGACATAATCACAAATTTATATAAAAAACCTGTAATCACTTTTACTTAACCTCTCATACCTTAGCGGCGGTTACTAAAACAGAGATCAAGCTGTATCTTCAATTCTACTGGACCGATTTTGATGAAACATGCCCTATTATTTAAGTCAGAATAGTACCTTTAAGACTTAACTAACTAACTAACTTTAAAACTTTAACAGTTTAACCAAAATCTACTCGCTAGTTTTTGCGTGAAGCCCGAACAAACAAACAAAAAAACATCGACGGATTTGGTTTCAGAAGCCCTTAATTAGACGATCTGAGTAGTTTGTTTTTAAATTTCTTTGATTTTTGAAAATTTGACATTTAACAATTTTATAATAGTATAGTTAGATAAGACTTTTTTGACCGAACGTGACGCGTCTCATTCACATTACTAAGGTCGACGATTTTCAATTAAAAAAACCCACTAATCAAAAGTCGCATCACATAAATTAAATAACACAGAAAAGATTTCTTGAACAGGATATTTTCATTTAAGTAAATACAATTATGTCACCTGGAATAGTTTATTCACAAGTATTATTTTGTCAAAAAGACCAGGGTATTCATATATAATCATTGCGTATTGTCAGTACGTTTACGAATCTGAGATATGGCCATTGACTATGGGCTTCATAAGAAAGCTCAAGATCACCCAGCGAGGCAGTAATTTTATGTAAAGAGCTATTCTCGGAATTTCCTTGCAAGATATGATCCGTAATGAGATAAACTGCAGAAGCACTAAAGTCGTTGATATATTAAAATCAAAGAATTCAAAAGAACACAAAGCTCGCAAAGCCGATGGACGTTAGGTTCTAGTGCTAGTAGCGACCCCGACTGGGGAGCGTAGTGCGGGTCAATCGCCGATTTGGTAGACCTATTGAAGGTCAATCGGTGGATGCAGTCGGCTTATAGCCGCTCAGTGTGGCGATTATTAGAGAAAGCCTATGCCCAGTAGTGGACTCTGTGGACTGATATGATTATTACTTTGCCATCTTGTTTACTGAGTGCCGAGTAAGTTGGGGTTATTCAAATGTATTCATGTTGTTTGTTACAAAATATAATTGGTAGGAACTCTGTCTCATCTCCATGGGGACAGCGTAAGCCGGCAGAGGATACGTCAGCGTTATTATCTATTTTATGCTGAGAGGCATACTAGGATAATGGGAAGTATTCATTTTCTTTTCCCTGACGTTATTAATATCGGCCATGTTATCATGGTTCGACTTTCTGCCCATCTATCATACTTAACTGTCATTGAGCTTGGAGTGGACAAGATCGGGGGAGAAAGCACCAAGACTTATATTTGCTTAAGCGCTTGAAGTACTGTTATGCTCCGATTAACTAATTAGTCTTACTTAAAGTTAAACACAACACGTAAAGGTGAAATGAACGCATAAGGCATTCTCTACCAGTTAACCTTTGGATATTGCAGAGATAAAGTAGTAGGTCAGTAATGTGTGGTAGGGCACAAGGGCACGAAGGAGGACGTCAATTGATTTTGGACGGTGGGGGCCCAACTGTGTCTCGTATCCCAGCCCTCAGTACAACGCAATACAGTCAACCTGATTACAATGCGTCGTACCGTCACTCTCTTTTCCACTAGTGAAAAAAGTGCAATAATATTGATAATGATATAGAATAGAGATCAATAATATAATATTTAATATATTAACACTTGACTTAATCTACGTCCGGGTCTGACCCCCGGGGCTCGATATGTACTGTACTTAAATTTATGTATCTGGATAAATAGAATATGAAAGGCATCGGTGTGCATTAACACCAAAATAAACAAGTTTCTTAGTAACGAACTCGCCAGGATTTTCCTTGATAACTTTCACTGTGTTGACTCACGATTATCTGTCCTCTGATTGGGTGGCAAAGTTACAGTAAAATATAAAAATTGGTAGCATTTTAATATATATAGGAGACATTTTATTTGTACGAAGAATAGACCCACGAAAAAATTTTGGCGTACAATAATGAAACACATGTTGATATGTTCCTTATAATCTTTAGATTACAGTAGTACCATTGGAAATACCTTATAGAAACTATTAAATCATGGAAAAAAGATAACCCAGTCTTACTAAGAGCGATTCTATTGTATATTTTATGGGAATTTTAAATTAAAATAACTACAGTTGAATAATAAATTGAATGAACAGTTTAAAGTCCTTCATAAAGAATCTAACAATAGTGGTAATTCTGTTGTAACAGAACTTAAACAAATTTAGACTCTCCCTATCTTTTTCTAATGCCAAACACCAAAACGAGATAGCAATCATTTTTAGCGATTAAAAATCTACATTTCTGTCAAAAGGTAGAAAAAAATGTTGCATTATTGCGTATCTTTAGTCGGTATAATCTGAGATCGCATCTAAATCTCTTAATTTTGACGTATCTAAACGAAACTGACAGCATCAAAATTGTAGCTATCTCCTTTTGCCGTTTGACACAAAAGAGAGGGAGAGTCTAAATTTAGTTGTTCTGTTACAACAGAATTACCATTATTATCTATGAACATACGCATAGAATTGATAATTAACAATATGACTTAAGATTCGTTCGCAAACAAGTAGGTCATGTCATAAATTGCGTTGTTGACGTAATCGTAATACAAGTAGAAATTTTTGTGATACGTTACCACTCGCCGGTAACTTTGGTTGGTAGCAAAAAATGTTTTGTTAAAACTCCTTTTATTAAAACTCTTATAGAATTTTGGCGGCAACCCGATTGAAGCATCACTTGAAGTTTTATTTTAGTGTTTATTAAATTGTGATGTTTTTATAAGTAGTATTTAATTTATTGTGATGTTTTAATAATCGTGAAATATATTATAACCTTGGAATAAAACTGTGACTAACATTGCAAAGTGACAGTATATTTTCAAGGCAAATAATCTTTCGCTTAATCCACTTGGTGATCGTCGCAATAACGTCAATATTTCTAAAAAGAAAGAATAAAATAAGATATAGCAGCATTTTAATTAGCTTGTAAAAATTATATAACTACACCAGACAACGCTGTTTAAGCTCGGATCACTTTATCTTCCCTTTAAAAGGGAAAACTTAAAAAACGGCTCTTTTATAATAAAAATAAATATAACAGTACGAAAATCTTCTTCTTCTTATCAGCCTACAGACGTGCACTATTGGACATAGGCCTGCCTCTAATGATCACCACACCAAGCGGCAATGAGCCGCCTACATCCACCGATTACCCACGACCTGAAGGGGTCATCGGCCCACTTAGTTGGGAGTCTACCCGCATTACACTTTCCGGTTCAAGGTCACCACTCCAGCATTTTAAGATCCCAACGTCAATCGGTTCTGCGAGCTGTGTGCCCCGCTCACTGCTACTTTAGCTTTGCAATCCTTTGGGCTACATCGGTGACTCTAGTTCTCCTGCGGATTGTCTCATTACGGATCCTGTCTCGCAGGAAAATTCCGAACGTAGCTCTTTCCAGCGCTCGCTGCATGGCCTTGTGCTTTCTTATGAGGTCCATAGTCAGTGGCCATGTTTCAGATCCATAGGTTATTACTGGCAATACACATTGATTGAATACCTTAATCTTAAGGCTTTGCGGAATTTTTGACGGGAAGATTGAAGTAGAAACATACTAATTTTAAAATGATTTTTAATAATTGAAATATGACAAGCAATTATAGACAAGAATCAATGATATGACTTAAATCTACGTCACTGACTTATAAAAGAAACTTAGGTCTGCTTCTGAAACGTTAAAGCGCTGCTTACAGTAAATCCTATATTACTAGACATATATTTAGGTTTAATAGTTAGTAAATATATTATTATTAGTTAAAAACAGTAACCAATCAAATAATATAAATATAGATCGGTCAGCGAGTACTTAGTTTTTTAACTTGTCCAGCAAATAGACTTAAGTATACGGGTAAGCGACCCCGGCCCCCTGAGCTACTATTGTCTCTTCCTTTTCCTTCCGAGATAGTAGTATCCTGTATCCTATAGTTCTTTTCCCAAATTCCATATTCCTCAAGACATCTTTCCTACCTCATCCTCTATCCGTGGGAGTACAATGAGAAATTGTAATCACTTTTAAACCCTAAAAATGGCGGTGTCGTGGTTCGTCACCCGACACGTCTCGTTTCTCATGGAGGCGAAAAGTGTGTCACGGACAGCCACTTTGCTATATTAAAACGATCATAGCAAGTGGAAAGAAGTGGTCTCTGCCTATCCCAATTCTTCGGTATTATAGTGATCATTATCGTCGCCGATCACGCGGCAGACCAGGGTACGATTCCCCGCTGGAGAACCAGGGGAAAAGCCGTGAGTATATGTATGTAAAGAGTCTAGAAATATAAACTCTAAAAAATAAATATTTCGGTATATCGGTCTGATCTCGTGTGATAGAAATGTATCTAATAAGTTATTAGGTGTTAGGAGGATTTGAGCAACTAGGTCAATTTCGGGTATCCTCCAGATTAGGTCCACCGATGTTTATTGATTTGAAATATATTTTAATCAATAGAGGACCCACGGCTATAGTAAATTTTAAAAGTCCTATCTGAAGCAATTAATTCAACCACTTTTGAGAAAAAAATATTCAAAATTTTTAAAATCACATTGTAGTAGGAGTAATAATAATATAAATAATATTTATTGTAGTACTTACGATTTTACTGTTGTAGTGAGTGTAAAAATATTTGTTAAAAACGAACTAACACAATAAATGGCTAAAAATAAAACGAAAATAGAAAAAATAGAAAATAGACGAAGAGCGAAGCGAAGAGGAATTTGTTAGGTTGTTATGTTATTTAAAATATACTATAGCCGCAGGTGTTCGTTCGATTACAGTATATTTCAAGTCAATAAGCCTCGGTGGACCTAATCTGAAGAATTACCCAATTTCGACAGCAACTTTTTACTCGCTTAATTACTTTATTACAATTACTTGATACAATCCGAATCATCAAAAGTATAATAATACATTTGGGACATATTCCAGGTATTCCCAGTAGAAATAAGTTGTGAGAATAATTAAGTCCCGAAAAAAGATGTCATGCAACATCAGTAGATGGATTGGAACTGACTCTACGTAAGAGGTATTCAGGCAGGTTTTAAATAAAGTGAAGATTCGGAAGCGAACTGTTGTCCTTCAGTAATAAAGAGACGCCGAAGAAGAAGTAGTTCGTTGTATTTCCTAAGGGCATTGGAGCGTGCCTCACTTTGATCCAGAAACAGCGGTGTGCGCTGTGCAAACGTTCTCTTAATAAATATCTGCGCAATAGTATGAACTGCCTAGAAGATTCATCGTTTTGCTATTTATAGCACGTGAATCATATGAATCATACAGAGTCATGTAATGTCGTTCGTTCGTCGTAGGGTCGTTAGTTGTATATCAGAGGGTTCCAGACCTCAGATCCCCTCTCATGTCAAAGAGGGCTACTATATATATTTCAGTCATATTTTTGTTACTGATAATGAATCCAATACGTCATATTTAAAAGATTTAATTCTTTTCAATTCGATACGCTCTGTTGTCGTACCATAGAAAAGAATACTCTTTATTGCACACCTATATAATAAAATTTATAAACCAAATAAAGAAGAAATAGTAAGTATACATTGGGCGTTCGTATCGCAATATGCGATCTCTTCCAGATAACTATTTGACGGATAGAATTGATAGCTAGATATGGTGATGCAATTGTAGTGTGCATATTTATTTAAAACAATATAGTATTAGCATATTTCAGAAAAAGTTTTTTATCAAAGTTACTATACTCATCACTATTTTTAAATTTGCTTTTAAATTACTCAGTGATTTAGTCGCATGCTCATTGTAAACCTCATACTATTACATAAAATCCAGTCGTCGATCGCCCTGATAAAGATTACACATCGTTCACAACGCATCCAAATATGGAAGGCTTTCATAATAATAAAATTGAGTTCTGGCGTTGTTGGTAAAAAGGCACAGATTTATTATGAGCATGTTCAATTTATATAAAGTTTGATCAAACTCGAATATGGCGACTTGAACTTGACGACTGATAATGAAATTTGTAACGCCAAAGTTTTTTTTTGGAATACCGCGTCCTGATATGGGAGAGCTAGAAAGTTAATTGTTTGTTACATAATCGAAGGGTTAGTTAGGTTAGATTACCAATTGGTAGATTATGTTATTAAGAATCACAATCAATCATTCAAACCCTTATTGTATCATCTGATGAATTGCCAAAAAAATGTTGTGTTATGTAATTCTAAGTGTTTGTGTAATGTAAGATAGAAATCGGTGATTAATTGTCCCGCTAGTTATCTCACCCCACTATGTAAGCGTTATTTATCGGATTGAAATGTTTTTGCAAGTAATAATTATTTACCAATAGAGTTAATACCAATATGATTAGCTGCGGTTACGTGTTAATGTCCACACGTTTACATTTTATCATATCTGAAATTAGTTAAACTTTTTTGTAGCCCAATAAGTTTGACATACATACAAACGCTCACGCCGATATCCCATAAGGGTAGACAGAGACTTTACTACATACCACATACATACATACTGCGACGCCTCTTTCCCATTGGGGTAAGCAGAGACCGATTCCTTGGAAGGAAATTACAATTCCTTACATTAGCATTACGATCGTAGCAGGTCCACCTGCTGTAATACTAATGTAGCAAAGTGGCTATCCGCAGCTCACGTTTCGCTGCCATGGGCAACAAGACATGCCGGGTGGCAAAACTCGACGCCGCCATTTTATAAGGTTCATTCAATTCGTTAATTTATATATATGTGTATATGTATGTATGTATATATATATATATATATATATATTTATTT
>WUAW01020644.1:0-12779 GCA_017165845.1 Thaumetopoea pityocampa
AAGTTGTTGTCCCGTGTGGGATCGAACCCACAACACTCGACAGCGCAGTGGAGAAGCGACCACTTAAACCACTGCGCTATCCGTGCATGTTGTTTGAATATCTTTAGATGACAAAGATGAAGATCCCTAGATACGCAATGTCTGACTTCTAATCAAAAACAGACAGAAAAATGCATAATATAATTATAATATTAGTACAGATAAAAATGCTAATAAATTCAGTAATAGCACAGGAATCAAGCGATTAATCAGCATAGCTATAATGCGATCGTTTGGTCATAACACAAAAACATTTATTGCGTGTGTCAATCCCAAACAGTTGCCCTCCCCCCCATTATTTGCCATAAATTAGGAAGGAGAAGTTCCCCGCATCCCTCGTATTATTAAAGTTTACCTTATAAGAAGTCACTACGCTATGACATCTGATAAACATAACTTACTTCTGATAAACAAGGGTGCCTAATTCCCGTTGCAACAATTTAAGCGTCGGACTGTACATTTCGCTGCCGTCCACCAATTTTCGGACCTCGCCCATTATTAACTCTACAAACTGATCCACCTGCAATAAAAATTTAAAATTTACCTCTACAAACGTGTCAATCTTATTGTTAGCAAAGAGAGATTTTATCTATTATCCTTATAAGAGAGACTCAGTGGAAATTTTAACGAAAAATTTCGTTGAATCTCTATAGTTTAAAGTTTTCATTTAAATAAATCCATATTTCCACTTTTTTCACTCACATTGATCTAATCCCCAATTTGAGATTCGCTGTATCTTGGGTACTAGACAGTAATATTACAAACATTTAAGCTCATCACACAGTTTGTCCCTAGAGGGATTTGAACCTGGGACAATTTGCACAGAAAGCAGGATCACTACCGTTGTATCAATCAGTTGTCAATCATAATCAACAATATCGGCAGATTCACAGATTCATGTTGCAGCACTGGTATATAAAATATGGTAAAATAAAATTCAAATGATTGAGTTCAATAGTAATAACGAAATAGTAGAATCATTCTCAGACGTCTTCTCTCATTGACAGACTGGGAATGAATGTCACCTCGTGGCTTAAACGGTGGCATCAAGACTCAGTCAAAAGTACAATGAACATCTTCCGATCCACACCGAAATGAAGTTGCCGAGCATGCGTTGGCGCGTTTTCCTTTTTGTATTAGTGTGTGATCATGACCGAATGCGACATTATATAGAGTCATGGTGGTGTAATAACTACATGGTGGTGATACTGTGGTATAATATTATCTTTTAATACTATGATATGCTGACAGGTTTTTTTATGTTGAAATCAAGTATCTTGACAATACATACAGGTATCATTTCGAGTCAAATCAAAAATAAAAAGATTTACAACACAGGGGCTTATGTATTCATCGTAATATACAGTGCTAATAAAATATTTAATAAATCTTTATTTTTATCCATCAAATTTCATTCAAGTACCCGAAATATTTTTATATAATTTTTTAAACCATACGTACCTCCAACACTTTAAGATACGGGTACAGTGTGATGGCAGAGTGCGAAGCGTTGCTCTGCGATTTCAACGTGCTGAGGTTCCGTACGAACGCTTCACGGACCACGCCTCGCCATTCATTTTCCGTTTCTTCCAATTTTTTTCTCTGCGTCAATTAGACAATCGTCTTAAATTTATTAAAATATCAAATCCGGAAAAATAGAACAAACTATTTGTACGGTGTTAACCCCTTGGTCTAGCACACGGGCCACAGTAGGACCCAAGCAGTTTTTAAAAACAGTTTTTGCCAACCGCACATACAGTACAGTACATACAGTACCCTTTCGACAGCAATATGCGCTAGACATTTTCTGCACAATAAAAAAGTCTATCTCTAAATAACTACACGATATACAAGGTGAAAACAATAAAATAAATTAATTAACTTTCTAATGAATTAAGACTTAAATAAAAGGTAATAAAATATTCAATATATTAATTCTGGAAAATAAGTTATAGGAGAAATTAAACCTGCTGAATATTAGTAAATTGCTCATTTTAAGATGACTTATATTTTGTAAATATAAATTTTAATTTAAGATTCCGTAATATTTTCAGCACAAAAAAAAAATAATAATATACTTACACAGAACTTGACAGACTGGCTTTCAACATCTTTGACATCAATATTCTGTATTTCAATATCTCCTCTTATCTCCATCTCTAATTGTTGTTTTCCTTTGTTAATCAAATCATCAAGTGAAACCAACCCTTCCGCGGGTGAGTTCTTCAATCCTTGTCTACTCTGAATATTGTTTAGTTTTATATTATCCAGTAAGCGACAGTCGTAGTCGAGGTTCGGAGGCGTATACTGTGGTTCGAACCCAGGCTCTACCCTGCGTATTGCTTGTAGTACAAATTCACGTTGATCGTAAAGAAACTTAGACTTGTCTAATAAATCATTGAGTGATATACCCTGCGGAATTCAATCAAATTAATTTGTATGGTTGAAGAGAATATATCAAAATATAGAGGTGTATTAACAGTGCAAATATAGATGCTGTGAAGTGAACGACATAATACAACAACTCCAAAGGATAAGCAGAATCAGTTGTCGTTTTTAGGTACATTTTCAAGACAAGCAAATGTTACCAAATGCCCCCATAATTCTCTCCTAATGTCCCGAGATGAACGCTGACAACATTTATGCTAAAGTACCCGAGACTAAGTACTTGTGGCGACTATTAGCAAATGCGGCTTACTGACTATGGCGACCTACTTCACTACATAGTATCAAGCGTCCTCAACGGATGACGCAGCTCTTGACTGACGTCATTAGAAGTCTGAATCG
The DNA here is from genome assembly GCA_017165845.1 of Thaumetopoea pityocampa. Taxonomy (NCBI): domain Eukaryota; kingdom Metazoa; phylum Arthropoda; class Insecta; order Lepidoptera; family Notodontidae; genus Thaumetopoea; species Thaumetopoea pityocampa. Next base: position 2,827 of record WUAW01020644.1, read on the forward strand.
CGCTAATGAAGTTTGATAGCGACTTAGCGTATATACAACGTCCCGATATAAATAGTCGGGGCAGTGGCAGGCCCCGCCAGACATTACACCAGTCTGCTCGGAAGCTCTTCCCTTTTTCGATACTGCCACTTCTGCCACACATAGACAGACATACATCATTAATCATAACGCCATACTGATTGATTTAAAACAGTTGGTGAATGTCGCCAAAGTCAGTGCTCAGCGTGTTCGATTGCTTCTCAGAAGCGGCAATTTATTGAAAATTTTATTTCTTTTGGTTTTCTTTTTTTTTATAAAAAAATCTTTAACCGAACTTTATAGCGGTTTACGTATCTCTTGATCTAAATACGTAACTCTGTAATGATTCTGCTATCTGATGGTGATAAATTATAAATTTCATTATAATAGTCATCATCTTCCCATCATCCCCAGTCCAATTTCGTCTCCACTACAGGGGCATGGACCACACGGGCCACATGGACCACAGGAGCGCGGATCTCATGAGGAAAGGAATTAGAAGGATTGGGCCGTAGTTTACCACACTGGACTAGTGCAGGTTGACTGACTTGACACAACCATGAAGGCCACGCAGATTTCTTCAAGAAGTTTTCCTTCTCTGTTGAGTACATTGGCGTCTACAATGTATATCGATTAAATTGTAATAGTATTTAATAAAAATCATTTTCCGATAAATAATCTAAAAAATAACATACAATGATGCTGTAAAACTCAGTACTTTTGAGTACATTGAAATAAATTTATATTAATTTATCTTAACTTGCTATCCTAAATTGTCCAAATCAAATGGTCCATAATCCTTATTATGGACCATTTGATTTGAACCTTTTCGATCCTATTATTCTCTTTTGCATCCAGTTCTCCCTGCATTAGACAGTAGGTCTTGCTGTTTGGTATATATTATTGACCTGATCCTTCTGCCTTCCAGACAATATGGTGATATTGACTTGGTTCATAGATGGTTTCAAACCGGCGACTTCTGAATTAGAAGTCAACATAAAAGATAGTGCACTATGATTATAAATGGTGTATAATGACGCATGTAGATAACAGTTCAAATTAATTTGAAATTTAAGTTCACAGACTTTCAAATTACCTGCTCTAGCATCTGTAGTTTATATTCAATTAGCAAGTCGTATATATCATCTGGCTTGTTTCTTTCAATACATTCAAACACAGCTGCGTATGTCTGCGCGTTAGGCTTTACGCCATCGTGGAGCATCGAAGATAACAATTTTCTTGTATCGTGTAACATACCCTGGAACACATAGAGTTCATATGTCATTGTATTTTCAACCTTACGCGTAGTGCAACACGGTCTTTATTGAATTAGTGTTTACAATCGGTTTTAATCGACGTTTGTTAGCACCCATCTACGCTGGCGAAGTTACCGAAGTAACTTATTTTTGTTATACTACTTATAGTACAAGTGTGAAATTATTTAAATTGTATTATTATTAGTATATTTAGCTATAATGGCGCGTTAACAATCGAGCAATGGCCGACTAGGATTTTATCCACGCAAACGCACTGGGCTTATAATTGGGTGATATTTACGCGCTTTTGAAAAATGCTTACTGCCAGATTTATCGTTGTCACTTATTCTTATGGTACTACTGAAACATGAAGTTATTATATAATGATAAATGTATTTATATTTTACGCAGCTGATGACAAACTAGGAAGCACAAAATTTGTTACTTTAGCCCTATAATTGTACCTACGTTTACAAATAATGAATTCGAATTCATTAAAGGGGTAATCAACACATTTTTCCCCTTAACGTTTTTTTTTTCATCAAAAAGTGTGTTAATTACCTTACGTGCATATCCATGCAACAGTGTGTTGTACACTTTAACATTGTTTATTTTCGGGTGCTCGTGTTTGTTTACTTTCTGTCTGTAATACTGTAACACAAGATGAGCCTGCAAAACAAAAGAGAATTATGATAACACCAAGATCATATATTTCAAGAAATGTCTAGAGACTTCTAGAAAGATTTACTGTCATACTGGATTCAAAGTTAACAGGTAGTTATCGCTTGAACTATGTAATGGAAAAATGCAAATGTTGCGTTAACAGTTTGCGCGCTTTCTCTGGAGTCCGATGGAGCTCCCATCCTAGCACGCAAAAGCTACTGTATAATGTGATCGTCCGTAGTCACTTTGACCATAGTAGTTTCATCCTAGAGCCCTGCAATAAACTAGTTCTCGCCAAATTTGGCAAAATCCAAGCGAAATGCTTGCGTATTATTATTAGCGCTATGAAGTTCTCCCCATGCAGGTGGAGTGCCTAGAGTCCCCGCTACACTTAGGCAATACCTAGCGGAGAAGTACTTTTTTAATCTATCCCAGTCCTCATTTCACGCTTTACTACCTATTTTTCTCGCTCTCTCCTAGATTCTGTATACATTTGAATACATCTTCATATTGGACTTATAAAGATCTACCCTGCTTTATTAACAGTTTCAACAAATTAAAACGCATTCCATATCCCATTTCCCAAATTTATAGAGACCCTATTTTCGAACTTGATTTTGATTCCATTTGTTTCGAAACTAAAACCATAGAATGTTTTGGAATTAACAAAAATAGTCCTGGTGCTAACCAGCTCTTTAATTTCATTCTCGATAAAGACTAGCCTGAATGGATTGACATATACACGGATGCATCTAAAGCACTGATACCCAAAATGGTCTATTATGACCGCTAGGAGTCCACGACGACTTCACCAAAGTTACAAATTTAAATCCTTCAAAAGGTGTAGCACTATACCAGCTGTCAAAAACACATTTGAAGTTGATGAATTTGCAAATAAAAGATAATATTAGCTGAGTAGAGGGTCTACACAATTGTAAAACATGACTAATGGTCTAAGAAAAAAGAAGTGATGAGAGGTTCCTAACCTCTAATCTTTAGAGGAGAGGTTCCCAGATGGTGGTAATATCGGAGCTACTGTGTGGATCCCCCGATGTACCATTATCTTGAGTTTTAAGTGTCCCCCAGTCTGCTCTACATTCACAGGTGAAGCTATTGCCCTATTAAAAGCCGTATAGTTCGTGGAATCTCACAAAATAGACAAAACAATTATTTTTAATGATTCTCTTGGCTACCTCTAAGACATTGTAAAGATTCCTTATCGTTCTAGAGGTAACTTTATATTGACGCTTAAGACGAAATAAATTCTACATAGGTGTAATAGTGCTGGCCTTTAAGTAGTTCTAGTCTGGATTCCTATCCACTCGGGTACAACAGGTATGAGAGACTCGTGTGCTAAATCTGCGATTGACACCGGTTGCAATTCTTACAATACCTGCTATTCTAGGGACCTTCATTCATTAGCTAAACCAACTGTAATGAAAGCATGGAACTTTAAGTGGAAAATTCAAAGTCAGTCTAACGGTAAATATTATGCCTCTATCCAGTCTAAAGTCCCTTCAAAGCCTTAGTCCTACCATCATAATAACATCAGTAAAATAATAACTTATGTTGTTATTCATTTACGACTAGGTTTTGTATGTTCACCGATTTTCCTTGAGAAAATTCAAGTGAGAAAACCACTTGTATTTTTGCACCCTACAATATACATTGTACAAAAATTTGTACCATACATTGTAGGGTACAAATTTTTGTGACATACATTGCAGGGCTAAGTGCCACACTCTGTTAAAATTTCATCTTAGTAAATTACACCCTTGATCTTACCTCCTCAGTCATGTTTATTGAACAAAGTAGATGAAGGTGAGCGTTGAGCAGACGGTGCAGTGCTTCTTGCTTCCCTCGCTGTTGAATCACATTAATATCGGTCTTCATATTCAATTCTTGTTTCGCGCGACGTCTCTCCCGTATTGCCTTCTTTTTATCCTTAAGAGCTTTTTTGCTAAAATTAATTATATATTAATCCAATGACTAGACATGTTTAGTAAGCGGTTAAATGGATTTGTGCATCACTCTCCGATCCAGAGATTGGGCAAAGGTATGTAACAGTTGTAAACAGTTTGTCCTAAATGCAGTCCCAATGACACTGGTCATTGTAGGGATTGTAGAGACTATAGGAATGACATTAGCCAGTCGGACAATCTGACCTGTCCTTCTCTGGCTAATTACAGGCAACCTGCTTCTCATACAATTAGTTTGTTAATTATATGTTGACAATGGAGTGGTAGTGCTTGCCCTGCACTCTCAAGGTTGTGTCTCTAATCCCCAGCTAATCTAAATAAATAAAATTTTTTAGCTTTTTATAAAAATCTATGATGGTTTCTCTAAATCTCTGATATAGCTGAAAACTGACATTCACACAGGCAGAGTCGCAGTCAACAGCCAGTAAGATATAAGAATATAATTGTGTAGGCCTAAGTTCTTTTATGACATTGTAAGAACTAAACATATCCACACATTGAATTAACTTTAATATAAATTTTAGATTAGTACATGGGACACACAACTTACGCGTTTTTAATTTTTAAGCTCTTAATTTGGGCAGGGATGGTGGAGTCTAAATCAATATCTTCTTTGGGATCAATCAGCTCATTATGTAGAGCTGGATCATCATAGATATCCTCAATAGCTGGATGGGCTAAAGCTTGTGACCTATAAAAATTATAATTAAAATAAATATGTATATTGCTCAAAGAAGTTGTGGACATTGGTGGTCTAGTGGTGCTAGACACAATTTGCAACAAAAAGGATCAAATATTTCAACTTGCAATATTTTATACAATCCCATAAATCTATTATTTATAATTAACCCTTTGGCTTATAACCATGAGTCTGACTCGTGGTAAAGAATTTGTACCATAAGCGAAAACCACAGTCTGACTCGTGGTGAGGAATTTGTTCATAAGCTGACGCGTATTATTATTAGAATAAGCGTTTGGAGTTATTCCACATCGAATATTTTTCCTTTGAATGTAACGTCAGTGTTTTTTTCATTTGTTTCTGAAGAAACTGGATGATCTGTTACTTTAGTTCCCTGTAAAGCTTCGTTATGTTCACACGTTTCAAATATAACTTCGTATAAAGAATTAAAAAACCCTTATACCCATCATTTATTATTTCACAATTCCTTTCATTGCACTGAAATATATATGTCATGAAAAGTATACTTTTTGCGCCAGTCTGGGTGCACGGCTGAACAGTTGAATGGCACGGCGCGCGACCGACTTTCTTGTTTACTATAGCTCGCGCAATTGGCAGATATCATGTAGGCCAAGGGGTTAATACTGTTTGTTACACTAGTTTTTCCCAGTAAAATAATTACTAACTACCTGCAGCTGTTCTTGCTTGGTATATATCGCAATGTAAGTACATATCTACATTTTATAAATTTTACAGGACAGCTAAAAATCAGTGGAATTTCATTTAATTTTACACTTAACCTTTTAATTAAGTCTAATTTTTTAATGAAGTAAGTTTAATATTTACTGTATCAATATGTCATTTTGGCATATCATACAGGACTTCATTTAAAACAGTTTTATAAATAATAATAATAATAATATTCTGGACACTTTTTCACACACATTGATCTAGTCCAAAATTAGGATTCCCTGTGTCTCGGGTACTAGACAACGATATACATACTTATATAGATAAATACATACTTATATACATAAATAGATAAATACATCCATGACTCGGATACAAACCTTCGTGCTCATCACACAAATGTTTGACCCCACCAGGATTCGAACCCGGGACTCATTGGCACAGAAAGCAGGGTCACTGCCCACTGTGCCAATCAGTCGTCAAAATAAATAAAAAAAATCAATTTTTGAATATTCAGTAGATATGTTCATCTGGTTTTTATACTGCGATATATTCATTATGCTATTCCATATAAATCACATATTTCTCTGAAATAATAAATAGTACTCCAACTTTTTATTTATACCCATACCAAAAATTATATCAATCAGTTTCTCTATTGATGTTTATTCTTAGTTCATATTCATCCTCACTACAAAGGTGCGACCTTCTCTAAATCAAGAGGGGGATTACATTGCAATCTATTATGGTGGCCTGGTGCAGGTTGGTAGACTTCACACACCCACAGGAGCATGCTGGCTTCTTCATGAAGTTTTCCTTCACCATTGAGTAAATGTAAATTTCTACAATGTAGACTTTACATAAGTTTGTAATAACCCAGTAATATGGGACCAAGGTCAAACCCACAACTTTTTCCATCACGAATCATAGTTAGTAGCACTTCACCATCAATGTACTGTTGACTGATGCTTAACCCCTTGTGGTTGATGACTTATTTGGTCAGGCGAGGTGGCAAGTCGATGCGATTTTCGCAAATATGTTGGGTATTCTAACAACTTTTGAACATCGTGCCAGAGTATTTGTTCTATGTTCTATCGCTTTGAGCTAATGAAATCAAACATAAATTATTGCCAGTCAGGCACCATCCGACCTGCACTATGAACCACTGTGGCACCCGAGTGGTGCCTTTCGATTGCAAAGGGCTGATAGAAAAACAAAACTTTGAAATTGATTTAACTTACTGTAGACTTGATATGTGTGCCATAAGTTCCTGATCATAGTTGTCCAAATGATTGTCAATAAACAGCTCTCTAAATACTGCATGTGGACCCTTGGGTAATGAATGGAAACAATCTCCATTTAGCAAGGGGTCAGTCTTACTTGATGTCATTCCTAAGTCTAATTCCTGTGTCAACCCTTCATTTATTGCATACCTCAAATCTTGCAACCTTTGATCATAAAGAGTAGCTTTCCTAAAATTATAATAGCTCTCTTTTATTTTATCTATATGTTGCTTTGTCTTAAATTTCTCGTTTATATTTGATAATTGGTGACTAGTAAATATTAATGCACATTTATCATCTTCTAACACAATTTCCGACACATTATTTGAGGCCACAGTTGATAAATCCTTTACACAACTCTTATTCAAAATCTTTTCTCGAACAGAACTAAGTAATTCAGAATCCACTTCCGCAATGTTTGATTTTTTTGCAGATTTTGTATTCAATTGGTGTAGCTGTCCAAGAGAAACAGAACTTGTTGCCAATTTAGAGAGATGTGCAGCACGTAATTTGCTTATAGACACTTTCATTTCAGTCATAGCTTTATCTCCAACTAAAAAAAATAAAATCATTAATTTGTGTTTGTTTACTTTCCATCATTAATCACAATCTAGGCATGTGTTTACCTTCAAGTAATTCGCCATATTTTTTAAAACTTTTATGCTTTGATCTTTTCCTAGTTGAGTTTAACAAGTTAGCCGTTTTCGTAGATTGGTGTCTGCTGGTAAAGACAGTTTCTAAAAATTAAATGAAAAATTCGTTATGCAACTTTAACCTAAATTGTCGGCCTACGGTTGTTACTGTTAAATATAAATGAAATAAAGTCCGATTCTAATATAATAAAAATTGTTAAGTTACCTGGACCAACACATCCTAGTAAAATTCTACGACAAAATGAGCATTTTATATCCACGACTGAAGTGCTCTTCACTCTATTATTAGAAGGCAGTGAAATCCCATGAAAAGGGCTTTGATACAAATTCCTGGCAAATGCAAGTCGATGCATTATTACTAATTTAATTCAATAATTGATAAAAATTTTTCGAGACATGCCGAAGTATCATGAAACCACGTGAAAAATGTAGAACAAACCGCAGAACAAAACCAAAACAAAGATTTAGGGATGTTACATTACTTTTTGGGTTGTATGACATTTAAAGATGTTATGATATTCGACTAAGTTAAAAATATTAATAGTGTATTCCATTTTGGGATGAATTCATAATGAAAAAAATTCTTACAAACGCAATTTGTGCTAAGACTGCCCACATGGTACATAGTACAATATACATAGATGGGACATGCCCACAACCTACATAGGTATGTACACTTTCTTTTTACTTAAGTAATATTATATCAAAAAATTTTTATATTGCAATAATAAGTGTCCTATACATAGAACTACTAATGCCGGGAAGTGCGAAGTAGGCATGGTACGCGTGTCATAAGTATTCATTATCATGCTCACTTACATTAATTTTAGCCGTTGATCGATCCCAGTCGTGTTATAACATCGGATCAAGTCGTCTGTCTTACAATATTTACTATTTTCTTAGTTATACCGTATTTTTCCATTTTGGAGTGCAAAAATAAGAGTAAAAAAAAAATTATTAATAATGGAGCGGTTTAGTATCATCGAAAAGTATATTTTTTTTAAATAAACTTGTATGTTTTCAATTCAATAACATTTTTAATAGAAATTAAGGGTTAAAACATCCTTAATAATGAAGAATAATGATTACTTTGGGTTGAGTGCACCAATCATTAGTGACGTAGCCAAGTCGAGCACTTGTTTTATCAATATCAATTACTATAATAATATACTTGGCTCAAAATTGTACAAAATTAATGGCTATGTGATACGTTTAGGCATTATCTTGACGTGAAATAACTGTTTTGAGTATCTAACAATAAAAAATGGTCACCATTTGATTTACATTTAATCGTGAATATCGGGTTCCGCTATATGGAAACGATTCGGTCCGATGTTATAACACGACTGTGATCCATTGACGACGCAAATTGATGTAAGTGAGTATTTTACTCCATACTTATCTATGACACACGTACCATAACTGCTTCGCGCTTCCCGGTATTTCTATCATTCTATTATTGGTATGATTGTTATTCTATGATTAAAAGAATGACTTGGCTTAAAAGTTTGGGATACCAGGCCATGAAATACATTAAAATAACCATATTATATTTTTCATCTGAGATGCCAATTTTGATCTTATTTTCTTTTACTTAATATTTAAAGTATAATTCTTTATTTCCCATAAAATATTAAACCTTACATTGAGAGATTAATCATGGATGATAAGAACTTCGTCTGTGAGTTTAATTTACAGCTTATGAATTAGTTATACAGTATTGTTTACATTTCTCTTATTAACTAATCCAGGAATATTATTATTCTAGGGTCGTCGGAACTTAATAAAAAAATGTTTCAACTTAGATTTGAAAATGATTGGCTCTTTAAAACTAATAAACAACCATGGAGGTAAGCAGTATGCTAGGTAACTACTGTATTTAACCAAGAACATTATTGAAATTGTGCATAACTGGAAGTTAAAGCTATATATAGTTATCATTTGCACAACAAAATTCATTACCGTATAGCTTGAGCAACAGTGTTCTTTTTATTTTATTTTTATAGATGTAGTAGAATCTTTGGATACAATACCATATTCACCCTTAGAGTAAATATAAAAGTTAGCTTGCTTATTAGGTATACTGTAAGGACTCATGTATGAACATACAGAAAATATTTAAAAGCCTTCTTTTGAAGTTGGCTGATAATGGTAACTTGTGTGAAAATAAATAGACATAGAACTCAACCTAAACATATACTGGTAATTCTTTAGATTAGGTTCACCAAGGCTTATTAACTTGAAATATATTTTAATCCATACAGGACCTGCAGCTATATGGACAATTCAACCACTTTTGAGAAATAATTATTTATTTCTTTAAATTGTATCTTAACATGTTCACGCCTATATAATTCTTAAAATTGTATCTTAACATGTTCATGCCGGCGCGGGCCACCGGTGGCCCGCATTAAACTGTCTAATCGGGTGGCGCGGGCCACCGGTGACCCGTACTAAACTGTCTCATCGGGCGGTGCGGGCCACCGGTGACCCGCACTAAACTGTCTGATTTACTCGTTCTCTGATTTAAAAATCAAATCTTTTTCCTCCATGGAACATTCGTTCTCTTCATTGATAACATTAACAAAATCCTCATCTGAAGAGGAAGAAAATATTCGTAATCTTGCCGCTTTTCTCCTGCTTCTAATTATAGATTCATGTGAATCACTTATTTTCATATCCATGTTATCTATTTTTTTTAAGGGTAAAAATTAAAAAAACATTCTAATCAT
>WUAW01020655.1:383-14776 GCA_017165845.1 Thaumetopoea pityocampa
TTACTATATCTTCTCTAGGGTAATTTGTTTTACTTTGATTTATAATTTTCCATGTAGTTCTCATTTTATTAGTTTTTGTATATAAATTCTGAATGGATACTTTTAAAAAATATTCGCTGTCAGAATTGTATCTGTTAGTAAATCAATTTCGGCTGTCCGTTCGCCCGAGTCATCTCTAACGTGTTTTGATATGAACTCATAGGTTTATCTCAGTTACAATCAAAATTTTTATTAATTACTTTTAACTACACATCGATACTTTCATAATTTCATTATTTTACTATTATGATTGATGATAACTTCAACTGTTAAAGTATATAGTTAAAATTTCAAGTGTTAAATTATAAGGATAATTCTGCAATAAATAGTTGTCTATACTATATATTATAAAATTGTATAATGTCAAATTTTCAGAAACAAACTACCTACTCAGGTCGACTAATTACGGGGTTCTGAAACCAAGTCTGTCGATGTTTGTTTGTTTGTTCGGGCTTCACGCAAAAACCAGCTGGTAAATTTTGGTTAAACCGTTACAATCTTAAAGGTACTATTCCGATTTAAATACTTCGGCATGCTTCATCAAAATCGGTGGAGTAGAATTGATGATACAACTTGATCCCTGTTTTAGTAGCCGCCATTAAGATATGAGGGTTCAAGTAAAAGTGGTTCTACGGTTTTTTATATAAATCTATGATTGTATCGCAATTTCCTATGTGGCGGAAAGTTGACGTTCACGCGGGCGGAGCTGCGGGCAAAAACTAGTAATAATAATAAAATTATCTTGAACAAAAAGATCTATATAAACCATTTTTGTATAGCAAAGTAACAATTTAACTTCATCATATTTTTAACGGTAAAGTGTGCAAAAGTGAATTTACTACCGATGTATAAAATAAAAAAAAAGTAGTGAAGGATCAAAAGAATTGGTTCATTTTAATATCATTTACATTCGGACAGTATTTGCTGCATATTAAATCTTTTGAGGCAAATTTCACATTTCGGACCGCATTGTGCATCTAAACCAACGGTCCCCAAATATTTTGTCTCGTAGATAAATTGCCACGATTTTCGGTAAACCCCCGCGGATTCACACAAAAGCGCAAAACATCCCTAGCTAATATTGAATATGTAATCGCAAATTCATCAACTTAAAGTCACTTTCTGACAGCTGATATAGTGCTTTGAAACTGCACTTTGAGAGTTTTAAATCTCTAACTTTAGCGAAATCATCTTCGACCCCTAGGGGGTCGATATAGACCATTTTTGTTATCAATATTTCAAATATACAAGTATAAATTTTACTGAACGTTCTACAATAGTCTACATTGGTTATCACTGCCTGATTACTGACATTCAACAGACATTTTTCCATGAATTCCCGTCAGCTCAATACATAGCATTAGGGCTGTACTAAATCGATCACTGATCAGAGAAATCTTTGAAATAATTTTAATGAAACTGTTGAATGAACTTATAGATGCAGAATGATTAATACGCTATAGTATATAGACTAACAAGCAGATGAAGGAACAAATGGCGTTATTTACTAAAAATAAAATCCCGGTAATTTGATATGAATAAAAAGTGAATAAATAATTCAAATTAAAATAAAAAACAGGTTACCAATAGTACAGTGCCTAGGAAATAGATTAAAAAAGAATCACTGGCTGATTAATGATATTCAACAGACATTTTTCCATAAATTGTCGTCAACTCAATCAAATTATGCGTACTAGTCTGCCGCTAATTCAGAGTGTTTGTTCAAACTCTCTATTCGAAATAGGTTTGGACGCTAACTAAAGACAAATTTAATGCCACAATTATTTGCTTAATTTATCCGTTATGTAAGCCTAAGGCAGTAGCCCTAAGCTATCGCCATTCACACCAAGCCTAGTAGGTGCACCGGGTCATGGATGCAAAGCTGTGCTCGTTTCATCTCCTGTACTTAGTACAACCTCATTACACACCATTTTATCTTCTTATCATCATACGGATCCGTTTTGAAATTCTATTGTTTGACGTCTAAATCTTATGTTAGTCGCATAAACTCAACAAGGTACTTGTCTTAAAATGTTACAAGGTTTCGGCCATAAAAAATACAAACAGTTTACACATGAAACCTGAATACAGTACCCATCTTTTTAATATTTTTTTTTATAATTCAATCACTGTTAACACGGTTAAAATCCGATATGATTTGCCGGTGCCCATAAAGCGTGTTGAGTCAATTATTGTATTTAAAAAAGCTATTAAAAGTGCATTACCTAGGTATGTGAGCTCTAAACTTAATGTAGTCAGTACATATTTTTATTAAATCTATTATTATATAGGTATAGTAAGTATTTTTATTTTAAGATAATGTATCATTTTAAATAAATATTCACAATACAAATGCACCACCATCGAACTATGAATTCTATCCATCCAAAGGTTGTCTGGAAAAGATCGCATATTGCGATCAGTCCGCACAATGTGCACTTTCTATTTCTTGTTTATTATGTTTGTAAAATTTGTTATATTGATGTGCAATAAAGAGTATCATACCTATTCTATCTTTTTAAGCAGCAACACAATTTATAAGACTAGTTTTACCAACTTAAAAATAATCTATACAAAGTAATACACCTCCTGCAATTACGTAATTATCCAATTATGTGAAGACGCAGTGTAAGCTTATATTTAAGTTACAGCAAATTTCGTTATCGTATACCCTCACACAACATTTTTATTTATTTTTTTTATTTAAAAAGAAACGGGTAGGTGCCTTTTGGGAAATAAAAGCTGACACGAGTTGCGGATCTTAGCGTGTATCTGTTGAGAAATTAATATTTCCGATAGTAATTTAAAAAGATTTTGTTTAATTTTTGTCTCAGGAGAGCACCGCCTAATATCAGTATTAGGAATTCGGATGGGCATTTAAGAACCCCTTTTTATTAATTTATTTCTTAATTATACATGTTGACGTAAACTGTAGTTTTATTAATATAGTAAAACTCATTCACAGTTTAGGGGATATAATTTTTATTTGACCCCTACGTACGTACTTAAGCGCTTTATCGTTTTTCTATAATATGAATCACTACTAGTAAATTTATGTGAGAGTTTTTTTATTCCGCTAAAAAATCTGTACGATTGAAATAGAAAGAGTAATTTAAAAAAATATGTAGTATTGATATATGAATAAACAAATGAAAGTCGCCGTTTTAATATAAACTAATAAACTTGTAAATCTGGCTTTCATAAATATTGTGATTTTTAATAGAATTATTGACTATTTTACGTTAATTATTTTCATAAGTTCTTGGTCTGTCCTTGACTTATGCTACAATCATTATGATTTTTTTTTAACCGACACTTCCGGATATCATTAATTTTGTTGTTGTCAATGATTATTATCCTTTTTTGTTGCATAAAATTAATTATGATGATAAATACTAACTCTAGTACTGAAGACCTCGGTTAAATTTAATTACCAGATAATATTATTCTTTTAATGACGTGCCATAAAGTTGCCTAGTGAATCATCTATTGCGAAATATCTAACGTGCATATAAGTACATATATTATAATTTTGTAGCTTGTAACATTTTAACGATTTTATTTAAATAATAAATCAATGTACTGTATATATACTCCATCTGCTATGATATTTTATTCTGAAAATATCATTTATCTATACTATATTTGTAGTCAAGGTAGAGACATCGGGGACTACTTAGTCTTTTAGCCTGTCCGGCAAATAGACTTAAGTATACGGGTAAGCGAGCCCGGCCTCCCGAGCTATTACTGTCTCACAGTACTCTTTCTGAGATAATAGTATCCTATGTCCTATAATCCTTTTACCAAATTCCAAATTCCTTGCTCAATATACACCTTTCCTACCTCACCCTCTTTCCTTTTCTCTCCAATAAGTCAGTGGCTGCCGCACCGATGGCTGCATGGCTGGACCGAGACATGAGACCCAAGATATTGACTAGCCTTACCCAAGCGTGTGGGGCTCTGTTTGGGTGGACCTGTTTTACCCCTGCTTTTGATGGGAACGCAATGAAGAACTTTAACAATTTTGTACCCTGTAAAAATTGCGACTTGCGGCATCGTGGTTCGCCACCACACGTCTTGTTTCCTACGGGCGCGAAAGTGGGCTACGGATAGCCACTTTGCTCGTAGCAAGTTGAAAGAATTGGTCGCCGCCTACCTCAATTCTTCGGTAGTATAGTGATCAGTATACCGGAGAAACAGGAAAAAACCATCATCGTATGTATGTATGTGCGTATGTACTTGTGGTGTGATGCTGGCATGATAATAATATCAGCCAATTTCTTCCGATGCTGTAAGGATCAGCTGAAGGATGCACCAGGATATTAGACGCGCGTTATTTTGCTATTGTCTACCAAGCATGCAGATCTCTCCCATTTACTGAGGAAGCGAATATCGAGCAATGAACTTATTTCCACGGAGTGATGAGGTCACTATACTTCGTTTCGAATATCATAAAAAAGAAGGAACTAACTGAATTTTATGTATAATAAATAACACTTTATTATACTTACTATATTTGCAGTAGACATCCAAGGGCTGGTGATGATGATGAGAACAAATGTTTGTATTCGAGTCATAGATGTATTTATATATCATATTTATGGATTAGTATTTATCTACATAAATATTTATATCGTTGTCGAAAACCCACGATATGGGGAATCCCAGTTTGGGTAGTCCCAAAGTGGGATATATTCTATTAATAATTATCAATAATAATATTCTGGACACTCACACACATCGATCTAGTGATCGATGTGTGTGAGTGTCCAGAATATTATTATTAATGTAATGATGATGATAATACATAACATTAGGACTATACTTAGTCCATCACTGATCAGAGAAATCTTTAAAATAATGTTATATATCTATTGTCTGCGCATACGCGCGCACCGTCCGGTGAGGGGTGCAATCGCGCGCGCAGCCCCCACCACCCGCAGCTGTCGGTGCGTTATTATTGTTGTTCTGATTGGAATTTGGACGCATACATGTCAAACGTGACCTAGTAAAGTGTACAGTTCACAAGCTTCGGGTTTAATTTATATTGAAACCCCTCAACATATTGCTGCCATCGCTGCGGCCGTACTCGGCGAGCATATAGCATAAGCAGTATAGACGAATGAGCAGATGAAGAAACAAATGCCGTTATTTACTAAAAATAAAATCCCGGTAAATTGATATGGATGAAAAAGTGAATAAAATAATTCAAAACAATATAAAAAAACAGGTTTCCAGTAGTACAGTACCTAGGAAATAGACCAAGACGGAAATTAGAAAAAGCGCCTTTTTAATAATTTAAATTTATATTACAGCAAAAAATTTCAATATATTAATATGTATTTATTTGAAATTCAAACTTTACGCTGAAGATGCATTTCTTTTCGTGAATATTAAAGACAAAAAAATGGTTGGTTTTTGAGGGTTTGTTCTTAATTACTAATAGATACATACATAGGTAAGGATAGGGAGATACCACAGTTTGCCTAATACTACGATTCTGACACGCCTGTCTCGCCTCATCCACATCCATACATCTTTTGATATATTTTCTTCGAATAAGAGTGCTACGAACTTATCCTCTTTGAAACAAGTTGTTGATTTGATCAATGTAAGTTTTCCTGGACACCTTCTTTCGACACTTCCACTCACATTTGCGAATCAAATCTCACTCATCCTTTATAAATGAACAAACCATTGGAGTATTCCTCTCTCAATCGTTGTCACCACATCATATTTCAACTTACACCCATCCCTTGTCACGCTATTCCTCAATCGATCATTCAGGGTGACTCCACAGATACTCCGCAGGGAACAGATATCCACCGCATTCACACGACGTTATTCCATTTTTAATTACTAATATCAATTTCCCTATTCTCTTTATCAAGATCCTCTCTATCTAATCCGTAAAGTTGGAAAAGGACCAACGTAACGATTGAAAATTAATTGAGCTGCGCTTTTACTTCTGCGAATTGCGCTAACTCTATCCGTGTGTTTTTACGAACGTGGTCCAGTTGTTGTGCGATATGTCTGCTATGTATGCCACCGGACGCGCATGCGCAACGAGACCACATCAAATGGAGCGGACACTGTGGCCGGCAATCCGACAAAATGTGAAAGTCCTGCAGTTGCACGGTATTCTATGAGGTGTTGTATTGATGCTATACGATCGGTTAATAATGTCGACCTCACCAAGGTCGAAGTCGAAGATTGAATTCGTCTTACCCAATGCTGCAGGCCGATTTTTTATAAAAAACTGAACTTAGAACATTGAATGGTTATTTCACCTGTTACTGACTTGAAAACACGTAACAATAGGTGAATTTTTAGTTTAAAAAAAAACAGAAGCAATTTTGATACAAATTTCAATGATCATTCGAATAACAAAAAAAAATTAATTTTTATTCTAGCTAAAATCGATAAAAAGTGATATATATATATATATATATATATATATACATTAACAAATTTGTCTATTGTTTGACATTAGTCATAGATTATATTTAGTTTTTAATGCAGTTTTTTTTTAGTTATTTGATTTGAAAATAATAGGATGTTTTAGGCAATAAATTCGCGTATTTGCATTATAATGTATAAAATATAAATAAATAAGTAAAATATGAGGCAGTCCTAAAATATAGGTCCGCCAAACTTAGTCATAAAAAATGAGTAAAAGATTTTTTTATTAGTCATTTTCTTAAAAACCTATATCTGATATATACATATTTTTATTTATTTCGGATTTCATACTATCTGATCTCTTGATTTAAATTTCATAGCAATCAACGCATATAGCTTATGCAGAATCATATTTTCTAGACTACCTTATATTTTTAATTATTATTTTCTGTCTATCGCCAAGAAGTCATACAATTGTACTCGTTCGAACAGACAAAGGAATTATATGCTCCGTGACGATTTATTTAAATACACATAAAATAATTGCATTTACAAAATTATTATAATTATGCAAACAAAACAAGATTGAAGAGTGTTTGAAGAAAGAAACCCGAGTGTATCCATAATAGACGTACAGTTTTACCTAAATGTTTTCCACAAATATACCATTCCCGATATTTTTAATAATACTAAGAATTACGTCATTACATAATAATTAGTTTATCTAACAATGTGAAAATCCCAAATTAAAAATATTAATTCTGGGATAAGTTCACGCTTGACTTAATTTTATATTTACAGGTTTATTTAAATTTAAAAACTAAAGAATGTCTTCAAAAACGGTATTGCTATTATACATCATATAGATTCGACTATACTGTCCCGTTTAAAAGAATTGCAGACATATATTCGATCATACTATCCCGTTTAAAAGAATTACATGCATATATTCGACCATACTGTCCCATCTAAAAGAATTGCTTACATATATTTGACCATACTATCCCGTTTATAAGAATTGCAGACATATATTCGACTATACTATCCCATTTAAAAGAATTGCATACATATATTCGACTATACTGTCCCGTTTAAAAGAATTGCATACATATGTATATTCGATCATACTGTCCCGTTTAAAAAAATTGTATACATATATTCGACTATTCTATCCCGTTTAAAAGAATCGCATACATATATTCGACCATACTGTCTCGTTTAAAAGAATTGCATACATATACTCGACCATACTGTCTCGTTTAAAAGAATTGCATACATATATTAGACTATACTATCCCGTTTAAAAGAATTGCATACATATATTCGACAATACTGTTCCGTTTAAAAGAATTACAAACTTACTTCATGGTATACGCAGAAATAGGTTCAGAGATTTCTTACGTTTCAAAATGAAAACGAAAGCGTAGTAATTATTATTTAACGACATTCGAAATCACGTTTGAGCAGTGTCATTTCATATCGGACTTTTAATGTTTCCGATGCTATTAAACATAATGAATTTGCTATCTATGTATTAAAATATACTTAGATACAAATATGGAGTCATAAAGTATGGAGTCATCGTGAAATCCTAGTGATCGGAATATAAGTATATATCAATAAACCCGTCTCGAATTCTCTGTAGATTCCTCTTGCCTATGTTGGAGTGATCACTTCTTTTCAATTTTACTTTTTTTAACCCGTTTGCTGTCAGGGTCTCCCTGAGAAAACCGCTAAAACCGCCCAAGACCTTTTTCATGATTACATGGAACCAATTGGAATAAATTTAACGTATGTGTATTTAGAACAATCTCAAAATACAAAAAAAAACATTCTCTCAAACTGACACAAATATAAACATACCGTATTAGAAATTAACAGTATTGCCCAATACACAACATGTTTAAACATGCCTTAGTAAGTTGACCTAAAACGTCTGTCACATATATGTGACGTCGAGCTGTGGTAAGAAACTGCTGTGTCACATATGTGTGACGGTTGTTAGCGAACTGGTTAACTTTGACAATTTTTAAGATTAGATAAAAATGTAATGAATTCTAAAAACACGACGGTCAAGATCAATATTCATTTATTTACACCTCATACATAAAATTGTACAACCAGATTTAATGCCTCAGATATTTCTACTAGACAATCTTAGGGTAGTACAGTGATAAAAAAGGAGGTGCATTCACAGACGAAAAGAAAATGTGAGATGAGATGATATATGAGAATCAATAAACTAATTAATAATAAGAAACTCCAATATGAAAATAAACTAATACATAATTATTATATAAAAATTCATGTAATTTCAATTGCTACTTACATTTGTTAAAGCTAGAATTAGCCAGAGACATGTCGACTTCCTTATTTGTGACGCGACATCGGACGCCATCTTGAACCTGGAAAAAATCATTATATCAACAAATGGTGATGTCAATCAATAATGTCAGAGGTGTAGTGGTGCTAGACACAACTTGCGATCGAAAAGTCGTAGGTTCGATCGCTCTGCACTGTAGACACCAATGTATTCAACGGAGAAGGAAACCTTCGTGAGGAAACCTCTAAGACCGCATATGTGTGTGAAACCTACCAACTCGAACTAAGTCAGCGTGGTAGACTATGGTCTTATCTCCCTCCTGATAAGGGATGTCCGTGCCCCTGTAGTGGGGATGAATATGGATTTAGATTTTTTTATAAACTACGATGGTGGCAAACTAGTTTACGGCTTGACTAATGATAAGCGGTTACCGCAGTCTGTGGACACCTGCAACATCATGAGTATCACATGCTCGTTGCCGACCCTTTAAAAACCTATTTAAAGTACTGAACTCTCATTTTGAAGAACCCCATACTAAAGTCCTTCAGGAAAACTTCAACAGGGAGCTCATTCCACAATCGGAACGTGCGATTGCGTATTGATGATGTTAATGGATTCTTTATCCCATAAAATGTAAATAACGATCGGACGGCTCTATGACAGCCGTTACACGTTCGTGTTGTAATTTATCAGAGGTAGATAAACCAATTGATTTATCTAATACGCAGCTATTCGTAAATGTCATAATATGAATGCAAATTTCTCGGAAAATATTTAAAACTGACAATTGATACGTTTAATCCACACGAATCCGATAACATCGGTCGATGATACAGCAAGCGGTATTAAAAGGAAAGCATCATAGTTTTTTTACAATGTCGTAATGTGTAAATATCGTATGGTAATCATGATCAAATGATGTCCACTATTGGACATAGATTTTCTCTATTGATCACCACACCGATCGACTGTGAGCCGCCTGCATCCATCAATTACCCGCGACCTGAATCAGGGGTTGACCCACACTATGTTTCCCATTCGGGGTCGCTATTCCGATCCTATAAGATCCCAAGGTCCATGGTTTTGCGTAATATGTGCCCCGCCCACTACCTCTTCAACTTTGCTATGATTTAAGCTATATCTGTGACTCTGATTCTCCTGCGGATTTGCTCACTATAGAATTTTTCTTACAAGAAAATCCCGAGCATACCTATTCCCATTGATCGCTAGGTGACCTTTAGCTTTCTTATGAGGCCCATAGTTAGAGGCCATATTTCGAATTCGTAGGTATTAATCGGTGCATCACTGACAACATGCACCGATTAATACATTCACTACCACTGACAACTCGGATCCGAATGGGGCGGCGCGTTGCTAAAGTATCGTTCACTCGTATCCAAGCGACTAAATTTAACAAAAAATATTCTGGTTACTGAGATTTGAATTTATTCAAATAAATACGTTATAAATGGTCTAATTTCATTACAAAAGGATTAATACGTTGCTTTTAGAATTATCTAAATATCATTCTTAGTTTGGTTTTTATGAACTTTTTCCCAGTAGCTACTCGGCCGGCGTGGTGATCACTAGAGGAAGCCTATGTCCAGCAGTGGACGTCTGTGGGCTGATATCTTAATAATGATAATATATTAAAAGGTACATATAACACAGTTAAACATAATATAAAATACCGCTTTTGATAATCTTTTTTTCTAAATGAGTTCGTAACTGTTTAATGTAAATTTATTTTAAAAAAGAGTAGGCAACTGATATATGTATGTATATATATTTATTTAAATAATGCGTACGCAGGCGATTAAAACTATTTCCATGTTTGGTCTAATTTTTGTCTAAAATTCTACCGTTAGGCCCAATGACATTAAAAAGGTGACTAAATTACATTTTTACGACGCCTATAATCTACTCTTTTATATATTTTCTAGCCGGACTTTCAAAGCCGGGAGATCGAAATTTTTATGCAATTTACATAAGTGAAAATATACTAATAACTAGTTCTGAATATTAGTTTGTGAGCAAAACGTTAGCGGCGATTCGCTTTCTCGAAGCGAAAACGATGTTGGCCTCACACTATCGACAGATAAAACACATACAAGCTAATCTAACGGTGTTTTATTGCCTTTGCAAAGGTATATAACTTGTCTTTTACGAGGTTTCAATTCAGCCCGCATGGTATATCATCATTATCAGCCGTAAAAGCCCACCGCTGGACATGGGCTACCTCTTTAAAAAGGAGAGATTTGCCATAATCTTCACGCTTGGTAGACGTCTTAAGATCACCGATTTTGATAGAATAGCAGTAAGAAAAAAGAGAAGCAGCACCCTTACAAGACATGCAAATATTCAATAATCACAACATGCCGTTCGAAAAAATCTGACACCGTCTATAAACAGTTTATAAGCCAATCATTTAGTGTTCTGCCGAACCAGTTAACTGGTAATTCTTTGATACCCTTGGAAACTGCATTATATAATCTACACTACATAACAGTTTTTATACATTTCCCCCCTAATTGTAATTATGAAATACAACTGTGACAGCGCTTTATAAGAGAGTAATCGAACCGGGGTGGTAATATATGCACAGGGAATACTAAACCTGCATTTTATTTCAAAAGTATCTATCCCGACACTTCTATTGACACAAGATCGTAATTCAAATTATATTTCACGCGTCAGAATACATAAATACTTCTATTCATGGACATAATACGAGGCGGTTAACAATGATGTCTCCATTCGCGAGACTCGTTATAAACGCATTTACCAGCGGAATGCGTTACTTTTGAATAGATACTACGTACACGTCTGCCACCTGCCACATTCTCCTCCAAGTGATGTTTGGGGCGTAACGTTATTTGTATCTGGTGTTGTCTCTACCAAAAAAAACTTTACGAAACATTGTCAAACGACATTTCTTACTCGTAAAAGAGGTAGAACCAACATAAAAAAGGGCCAAAATTAAGAAAAATAAATAAGTAAACCTATTTTTATTTATAATTTAAATAATTAACTAAAAACTGGAGACGACAAATTTAAAACATTTTTTTGCTAAAAGATCATTCATCATTATAATAATCGGCTCATGAAGGTCCGCGGCTAGACGACGGCCATCTCCTTGAACAGGAGGGGTTTACCATAATCTCCACGCTTGACAGGCGTACTGAAGACTTTAGTTGAATAACAGGATAACGCCGTCACCCATTATCCTGGTACATCCCTTAGCTGGTTCTCATAGCAGCCGCTGGAAGAAATGAAGTGACGCTGCTATTGCGCAAACTACGTACCCCAGCCACTGCTATTTCAGCTTTACAGCCCTTTGAGCCATATCGATCATTCCGGTTCTTTGCGGATTTCCTCACTTCAGATTCTATCTCGCAGAGATACTAAGAACACAACTCTCTCCATTGCTCGCATTGAAGTTCTTTTATGAGGGCCATTGTTAGTGGACACGTCACGAATCCATAAGTCATCACTAACACATGCACCGATTGAACACCTTAGTCTTAAGATATTGAGATATTTTAGACGAGAATATATCAGTTTCCGGAATACTTTCTAGCCGTGATGGAATAACCTCATTCTCGAAGTTGGATTTACCTATCCGGGTGACTTCTCCCATATATTCGATATAATCTCGGGTCAGTTTAGTTGAACAACTTGTTCCAGATATACGTAAATTCAAAAAAATCGTATATCTAGGAATACTGCGTGAAACGAACGTAACAGATCTTAAGTTTAAGTCCTTAAGTCTGACGTAAAGTGTTCATATGCTGCAGTACAATGATGATAGCAA
Organism: Thaumetopoea pityocampa; assembly: GCA_017165845.1. NCBI lineage: Eukaryota > Metazoa > Arthropoda > Insecta > Lepidoptera > Notodontidae > Thaumetopoea > Thaumetopoea pityocampa. Next base: position 12,962 of record WUAW01020655.1, read on the forward strand.
GGTAATCTCTGATGCCCTTCAGTCGATTCATTTGGTACCCAAGGGAAAAGGTCAAATGACGCTATCGTCATACTGACACAGCCAATAAAAAAGTTTACCTAAGTATTATTTACACTCTAAGATTTATCATGAGCCATCATTCTACATTTACATAATAAATTATTTTAAACCAACGCAAAATATGCAGACGTCAATTTGTAATGACTATTTACCCAACATACTGACATCCTAGAAATTAGTCGTAATTACACGTCGGTGTAATATGAGGTCTCGCGAACACTATACGGTAAGTGTGCCCGTATCGTTTCCGTGTATTGAGCAAAGACCGTTACTTTAAGCCACTGAATCCCAAAGTGTCTATAGCGACCCCCTAGGATTGACTATAATCTGCAAGGGGTCCATGCCAATTATCAAAAACACTTTTGAGCTCGATGAATTAGCAAAAATTATATATTACCTAAATTTTAATTATTTCAAAGAGATCACGGCCGACTAGCCCCCCTAGTCAAGTTGACATTCGACAATCGCTATCGCTAATAGAAACGAAAAAAATGTATTGGAATGACACTTCTAATTGCCAAGTCACACGTGATTTATCGAGTAGAAGTGTCATTCCAATACATTTTTTTCGTTTCTATTAGAGATAGCGATTGTCGAATGACAACTTGGCTAGGGAGGCTGGTCAGCACAACAGGCGATCAGAACGCTGGCCGCTATTTGGCTCCACGTTTAGCAATAGCTATACAACGAGGGAATGCGGCCGGCGTTATGGGCACCCGGCCGACCGACAAGAGGGCACCCTTCTTAGAATATTTATTTATTTATTTATTTACACTTCATACATAAAACATGTACAGGCGGACTTAATGCCTTATGCATTTTTTACCAGTCAACCTTATAGCTTTAAGTTAATTATTGTTTTATTCTTACTATCTGTATTTAATGTAAATATAAATATTAGCTAAGCTGGCAAGTGGTCAACAAGACAAAAAAGTTTGAAAACCTCTGTTTTAAACGATAGATATATCAAATATCAACATCTTATGAAACTGCAAATACTGTACAAGTACTGTCCATTAAAAATGATGCCTAGTTGAAGAACTACACAATGTATTATACAGATTGAATTGCTCAAAACTAACCACATGGATGGCCATATTAGATAGTATAAAGAGTAGGGAAACATGTTCAAGGGAATTTCGGGAATGATTTTAATGAAAAAACCTGTATACATAAAACGTAGTACATTGGTGGTGTAGTGGTGCCAGGCCCAACTTGCTATGCTTGGTCGTGGGTTCGATCCTGATCCCGTAACACTGAGTTATTACTAATTCACAGAATACGGTCTACATTGTAGACACCAATGTACGGAGAAGAAAAACTTCGTGGGTAAACTTGCATGTCTGCATGGGTGTCTGAAGTCTATGAACTCACACTATACTAGCGTAATAGACTACAGTTTAATTCCCCTTCTGATGAGAGGAGTCCGTACCCCAGTAATAAGGACGAATGTGGACTGGGGTTGATGACGACATAAAATGTAAGACCAAATGAGGATAGATGTTCTGCCAGTGTTTCGAGAGGTCGTTAACGATGGACTCTTTAATACTTTCAGTCTGCTTGCGACCATAGTTGGTACAACTCAACAGAACCGTAGAGGTAATAATATTAGATTGTTTACTTGAGGAACAAGTATAAGAAAGCTCAAAGTCACCCAACGAGCAATAATAATAATAATAATAATATTCTGGACGCCTTTTCACACACATTGATCTAGTCCCAAAGTAGGGTCCCCTGTATCTTGGGTACTAGACT
>WUAW01020669.1:3736-15134 GCA_017165845.1 Thaumetopoea pityocampa
ATAATACAATACAGTTTTATAATAGTACTAGCTTTTGCCTACGTCTCGGTCCGCGTGAATATTTGTTTTCCGCTACATGAGAAATCCCCACACAATCATGGATTTGTATAAAAAGCTACACTTTTACTTGACCTCTCACACCTTAACGGCGGCTACTAAAACAGGGATCCAGCTGTATCTTCATTTCTACTGGACCGATTTTGATGAAACATGCCGCATTATTAATGTTGAACTAGTGCTTTTAAGACTAACAGTTTGACTGAAAGACAAGACTGAAGCCCGAACAAACAAACATCGACGGATTTGATTTCAGAAGCCCTTAATTAGACGATCTGAGTAGTTTGTTTTTAGTAGGGAGTAGTTAGCTTCTTTGATTTTTGAAAATTTGAGATTTAGCAATTTTATAATAGTATAGATAATAATGTAATACAATTTTATAATAGATACTCTTGTTCGCAGACGAACCTCAGCGTGAATACACAGTATTGGTGAATCCAACCAGTTCCCCTGGTCGCTCCATTTCCAAGCGGGACCTTGGAGAATTCCTCGTGACTTCCCTGATTGATCCCAAATATTACAAGTCCGTCATAGGTATTGCCAATAAGTAGTTTAATAAACATTTTAAATGATTGACTGTTAAGATGAAATTTCACCAAAATCCTGTGCATCTTTCTTTTTGTATACAACAAGTTCTATAGAATTCCAATAGATGGTGAATTTGTTGAGTTGCCTTCGCAATATATTGTTCGTGACCTTCTGAGATCTTTTACCTACATCTTGACAAATTTTACAGGAGAAATAAAAAAAATATTCTGATTTGAGCATAAAGAAACAAAAAAGTACTTCATCTGTTTTTTAAATTTGCCTAATGATAATAATATAAAATTGTATCACTTTAAATTGAACTTGTTTGTTTTGTAGTTATTAATGTTTTTAGAGAATAGCGATGTTCGTAAAAATCAATGACTTAAATTAGGGGATTAATGATTTCTATATGATCCATCATCTGCCAGCAGATGACATTAAAAACGGTGTTGTGAAAAACTATTATATAGAAAGTCTCTGAGGATCACAGACTATGTGTCCATTAATTATTATATTTCTTATGTGTATAATAATTTGTAACATTTAGTTGAGGGAGACACTGTGACGAATATTTGTCCCGTATATGATGAACATTTGCGGCACTCTGGTAGAATTTCGCCTTGACATGTTAATTACTTATGAATTAAATTGTTTTAATTTTATAAATTTTATTTTTCAATATCAGTTCAGGTGATTGTTTGTATACGAGATTATTTTTTGTGTAGTGAAAACTTTTAAGACAGCAGTCTTTCCAGAAACATTAAAAGAAAGTATTGGTGTAGTTCTAATACTATTTTTACATTTCGCCCTAAAAATATACGAAAAATATTTTAAGTCAGCTGGTGGCTGTGTCATTTTTTAAGCAATGTACCCACGCCGGCTTAAAAGTCTGCAACCGGGCCATAAACTCCAAAAAAAGAAGTTGATCCCGCGCTCTGCTTTTTCAGAGCCCTCTCGGCGTTTCGTTTTTTTTACATTCATATTTTTTTAAATACATTATTTTTTACATATATTTTACTCTAATCGTTGTGTCGACTTTTCACTGTATAAAAAATAAAATCCTATGTTAGTTACATTAAGTTTTGCATATTTTTGAACTTTTCGTTTATGACGTGATAATTTTAATCAACTAAAATGACAAATCATTTTAGTTGATTTTTAATTAAAAAAATATGTCTAATATAAGGTTCAATATTAAGTATATACAAGAATGCAGTAAAACGATCTATGATATTTTACAGGTTTCACAGACGTGCATCTATTTCATCAACCATGAATATTTTTTTTCTAAATAAGATAAATTTACTAACAAAAATCTCTTGTAATACAAAGATTTGAAAAAAAAAGATGACTATATAGGTAGGTACTATAAAATATCTACTAGTGTGATTAGAAAAAAGATGTTACTAGATTAAAAAAAATCGAGAATAGTTGCACAGATTTGACCTTTTCAAGTATACATAGAAAAATAGATCGCTCAACTACATATGTATATGTCAAATATTGAAATTTAATTCCAAGTTTGGTAGCTATTTGCTTTGTTCGATAATCTAAAATCATTTGCATGTTATTGTGAATTTATACGAGGGTCAGAATGGCTCGTACGGCGCGTTGCGCCCTCCGATTTTATCCTCAAAGTATATATAAAATGACGTTTAATAGCCAGCCTCGTAAATGATTTGCTATCTCCTCGTTTCTATATTCTGCATCTGTGGAAATCAGTCCAGAGACAGGTTTCTTTTTTAATTTATTTATAAGTTATATTACGCAGGCAGGCCTTAATTATTTTACATTCCGTTATAATCGTTCTACTTATTTTTAATCAAGCTTCTTGTATCGCATAGAAATGATTGCAAATAAGTACTTTACTTTCTGACAGCTGTTTTTTTAAGCTTAAGCTTATAAATATATTATACATTGGTAAAGTTGGTTAAAATATAACCAAAATTTACACTGTAATTGCAAGTTTTGATGATTTATCTGTAGATAACGAGATGGTATTATATATACTTATATACATTTTTTTTGAACAAGTTTTTTGAATATGTACAAATAATTAAATATTTTAATATATGCAGTGATATTAAGAAAAATATATATTAGTCTTAAGGTTGTTGACCTTGTGTGGGAAAATGTTTGCCTTTGTTTATTAAATATAAGTTGATAATTTTAGGTTACTGTTTTTACTTTTTTTTGGGGTATAGTATGATTCTGTCCAATTTATGATATGCACAGGCAGAGCTAGGGGGCAAGACTGGGCACTGTCCCACTAGAAAACTCATTGCCCCGCTAAAAAATTTAAACGACAAAAAAAAATATTCTTTACCGTGCAATATTTATTGAAATCTAAAGCTGTGGAATTGTTCATTCGATGAATGAGGATGTAACAGCTTCATTGGGCTGTAAATACAGACTTAAACCTTTGCACTCTGGACCGTATTCGCGCGGACAAACCAGCAACTCAAGAAGACCGAAAATGCGGTCAGATTCATGGTGGCGCACTAATTTTAGAAGAAACTACTTCCATTGGGAAGGGAGGTTATCTTCGTAAAATTGTACAGGAGAAGCTTACGGATGCCGCATTTCGCCGCGCATCGAATTTCCGCACCGAACGACAGCGGTGAGAGAGAGTCACCTCTGGACTGCAAACGGTTAATGTCTACGAAATCTGCCGCTGGGAACTTGAATTCTTCTTTTTAATTGTACACTTCTGACAGTGTGTTCGTGGTCGTGGATCGTCTGATAGGTCGGTTGCGGCTTTTGAGTGACCTCCGTTTCTTTCTATTCGTGACTGCGTGTACGTTCACCGAGGGAACACTTCGTGGACCATTTAACGAGGTCCGTCCATTATACGGAAGATTGGCCGCGAAAACGTTGACCTACTCTTCCTTGTACTATTCGTTCCAATGAACTTTCATTGGGTATGATATGTCGCACTTGAATAGTATTATATGATACTTATTAGTATTATAGCGATACTTAAATAGCACTTACTATACTTAAATAATTTTTGCCCGCGGCTCCGCCCGCGTGAATGTCGGTTTTCCGCTACATGGGAAATCCCGAAACAATGATTGATTTATATAAAAAAGCATTAAAACCACCTTTACTTGAGCTCTCGTACCTTAACGGCGGCCACTAAAAGAGGGATTAACCAACGCAACTTCTCAAATAAGTGCAAAGGCTATCTCTCAAGATTTAGTTAGTTATCTAAGTTTACAGTGGCAGATGTCCTAAATATTAATTATAGGTGTTTACAGAACAAAGTTAAAGCGAAGCGAGCGAGAGAAGCGAGAGTTGGACGAGCTTTTATATGTAATATAATTACGCGCTGTATTTATCAATCAATGAAACATATGCGTTTGCTACATTATTCTAAAACAACATAGCAAATATTTATATCATTAACACTTAATAAATAAATGCATTAATTTTTCTGTACACTGGCCAAATACCTCATGTTATGATAATGAAATAAAAGAAATGTAATTATGTTGCAATAAAATTATTTATTAGTATTTTACTCTTTTTTTTACACCTCATATACTGATGGCTTTGGGGGTGTCAAACAAGCCTCTGATCTTGACAATGAGCCAATCCAAAGCGGGATTTTCATTGAGATTCGCTCCAAAGACCAAATAGTTCATGGCTGTTAGGTTCCTTGTGCTAAGTGTTCCAGGTGTTGTAAGGTTCCAACTGCCTTTTCTTGATATCAAGCTGTCTATACTGCTTGGATAAACATCAGTATAACTTATCAAAGTGTCTGGACTCCATGGGTACCTGGGTTTTACAATGTCTGACCTTGTACATTTGGATATTGTTAATCCTGGACTCGTGAAGCTTTCAACAGTCCACACGCTCAAAGTTTCACCATCATTCAATTTGCGCAGAATCGGGATTTCATTGGTAATGCTCTCGCATGACAGAGCGTGGTTCAGTAGAGTCACTGTAGTTCTACTTTGTGTCCTAACGCTGGGGCTCGTGACGTCATATGGGGTATTAGACTCCGATAGAGTTTCATTAATGCTTGATGAACTGGATGTTAGTCCACTATCCCTCCACTGAGGAAACATAGAGTCTGAGAACGAGGACAATTGAGATGTTATGGAGAAAGCTTGATTTGTTGAATCTGTTAAGGGCAACGAGTCGATGCTCCAAGGACTGCTGACCATGCTCAGGGTATTAGCACCCAATGAAGTCAGGTTTCCGTTAACAACAGTTGCAGTTGAACTTCTCGTTGATGGTTTATAAGATGATTTGACGCTTACACTATGCAATGAAGGTGATTTTCTGAATAGTGAATGTGTGGATTTTTCATCTTGGATTAAGTGACACGTAATTAGTTTATACCCATCAAATCGGACTAAGTCCATTGTCCATTACGCTGTGTGTAATTTAGACATCACGGCTATAGGATAACAGTCATTTGCGATGTCTATAAGCCATCTGTACTCTTGGATCGAAGTCACGAATGAATGAATGTACTTGAGCGGGTCCATTTTTTTTTTTGATGAGACGTACTCACCCTATTGTGCTATAACAAAATCTGCATCCTTTTTTTTAGTATTTTTCTGTTCTTGTGTATTAAATAAAGCTTATAACTGATCTATCGCTTTACTGATTTGTCAATAATGTCATTATTACAAATTCAATGGGTAATGTAGTTATACAAAGGTTCGAAAAAAGGTCACTGACCTCTGCAACTAAATTCAACCTGCCAGCGATAAATGAAACATGGAGGCATTAAACATGGAGCAAATTATCAAATTCCTCGGCGAACCAACCACTACTTTGGCCTTAAACAAATTTGCAGCGAGGGCTAATAAATATAGATTGAAGAAATAATTTCGCCTATCTTGTAATACATCACTTTTCCATTTTTCCGATAATATATGTGCCTATTGTCTATATTGTAGAGATCAATGTATTTATTGGAGAAGGAAAAATTCATGAGGAACTCTGGACGCCTGTATGTGTATGAAGTCAACTAACCCCCACTAGGCCTGCGAAGTAGAGTACGGGCTAAACCCTCTTCCCGATTAGGGTTGAAATGATAGATATATTTTTGTAACGCCACGTCTCGCAGAATAGAATTGAAAAACAGTTTCAGCTTATGAAATATATGTATACTTTATTTACAATAATAATTATTATGTACATTATACTGCGCTTCAATGTATATCTTCCTAATTGCTAATTGCGAAGAGTGGACATGAGACCAAATGGCCGTTTATAAAGGAGTCTCTACGTCCAGAATGGACTTTCAGGTGGATGTTTATGCAATACACAACTCCGATGTCTATCACAAAAAATCCGACGATTTACGCCAAAGATCTCTCCTTTTCATTCGCCCGAGGTTTTTCTTTCAGCAATTCTTCATCCAATAGCACTCTGCCCAGTTCCCCGCCCCTGAATGCCTTAATCATGGTCTTGGCGACTTCGAGAAGGTCGGGTACCTCGCGCATTCGACCGTCAAAATCTCGTATTTTCCGTATACGATTGAATTTGATCGCGCCCGCCAAGAGAACCTGTTGAACAGAAAGCACTAGGCTTAAACTCTACTACACAAATGCGATATATCAACGCTTGACTTGCCAAATCGATTAACTCCACTTATCTTTAGAAATAAACTTTTTATCTTTAGAGATTGACTCCTGTTTTTTTTTTAACAATTTTCCTTAATAAATAATGAGTATTAACAACCACCAAATGATAATATTCTTTTAGCCATTCTATAATAAATAATTTATACCATTTTATAATATTTTTCTCAATTTTTTGTTTTATGGGATTAATCGATTTGGCAAATGAAGCATTCATATAATGATAGCAACTGAAAAAAATACAATCAATTGATACCATATTCACCCTAGCATCATCCCGACTTAAGTCAGGGTGTGCTGTTATCGCAGGAGATGCGACAGTGACGAGTTCAGATGACCGTCTGACGTCATCCCTATATCATCCACCAACCCTGCTATGACCAATTGAGACACCAGTCGAGTCCCACTGATTTGTGTGTCTTCAAAAAGACTGCGAAATTATAGGAATAGTAGTATGCTTTAGCCGGATTTGAAGCCTAAACCCTTCAGGTTCGGAAGCGAGGCCATATTCATTACATTTGTGATTAATGCGCTCTGCGGAGAAAGGAACCTGTTATGAAACCTGCACGGTTCTGAGAATGTGTAAAATCAGCCAACTCACATTGGACTGGCAGCATAAAATATGGTTATAAGTTAGTTTCAATAAAAAGCCAAACAGTAGTGCTTTGTCAAATGGCGCCGGCATAATAACAGCGTCACTGCATCTCTCCCCGGGGATGCTGTGAGAAGCAGCTGAGGGTTGCGCCAGGACAACGGGCAGCGGCGCTATTCAATCAAATCTACTGCGACCTCCAAGAGGCCCGCCAGCCGTGGAGATTTGTGAATCCCTACTTTTAAGGAGGCCCAAGTCGTGATATTAAAATGTATTTTTTCATCAAACAAAGACAAATTAATGGATGCCACGTTTTATGCCGGTTCGGCGTTAACGTCACGTTCTATTTACAAAATCTTGACCCCCATTACTGTGTATGAAATTTTAAGTAGTCACACAAACAAATTAACCTTTCACCTGCCATTTATAAACATCTACTATAGGGGGCGTCCATATTAATTATGTGATGTTTTTTTAGCAATTTTATAACCGTTCCTCCCCCCCTGGTGATACGTGGGGAGGTTTTAGACCCTTACTTCCCAAGGTGGTCCAGGTGGACCCCTAGGGGTCTACGGGAGACTCGACGGGGTCTACGTTGGCGTACACAAATTTCCATAGTTAGATCTAATCTTCACATTTTTCGTCGAATTTTGNATGTATGAAATTTTAAGTAGTCACACAAACAAATTAACCTTTCACCTGCCATTTATAAACATCTACTATAGGGGGCGTCCATATTAATTATGTGATGTTTTTTTAGCAATTTTATAACCGTTCCTCCCCCCCTGGTGATACGTGGGGAGGTTTTAGACCCTTACTTCCCAAGGTGGTCCAGGTGGACCCCTAGGGGTCTACGGGAGACTTGACGGGGTCTACGTTGGCGTACACAAATTTCCATAGTTAGATCTAATCTTCACATTTTTCGTCGAATTTTGGGAATATGGTAGAAATGTAGCTACAGAGTGTCCACCGGAACCAGCTAAATTTTGAAAGTGGTCTATGAGAAAAAAGTCTGGGAACCTCTGATATAAGCTAATGAATAAGTTGTGATGCATATTTAACGAAACTATTATGCTAAGCTCATGATGGTAACCAATTAATTAGTTTGGAAGTATCTTACTTTGTTAATGTCATCACAAGGTTCCATAAGTCCCATATATTCCACATATTGGAATTTGTTGTGTTTGTTTAACCAGTACAAGAGGTAGTCAGCAATGGCCTCTTCTCCGACCAAGTGATCTTGGAGTGATGCGCACAGTGCCAGCTTCAAGCCCATCTCTATATCAGTCACTGACGGTTCTAGGATACCTAGATAAAGAAAAACCTATATTTAAAGAGAATAAATTTCAGCATACAGCTTCTAATAACAATTTAATTAATTTAGTTAATTATTTTTGTTAAAATTTATTAACTGTTTACCTAGTTACCTGTTTGGTAATAATTAAATTTTGTGATAGAATTCCTTTGATTACACACTAAAATGAAAAGAGTATAACAAAACTTTTAATATATATTGGACTGCTTTATAATTAACTGTAATCTATTCTAGATAACCTTTGAATGGGCAGGTTTATTTGATGGAATTACAGTGGCTGTCAGTGATGTGTAAATCACTATCATAATTTACAATAAATAAGTGATAATTATGTTTGGAATGGTGTGGCGGAAAATATCCAATATTATAGCACTTACAAAACTTTTTATCTTTCAATATTATCATAGTTAAATCTAATGTTATAGATGTGACAATATATTTGTTGGTTCAACCTAGAAGAAGCATCAAGAAATTAGCAGATCAGTGTAATTTTATGCATGGATATGACACTATATGGATATGAATATAACTACGGTAAGATAGCATAAACAACAAATAGATCTAGTATCAAAGTAGAGCTTATCTTAATGCCCTCAACTGGACAAGGCAACATTTCGATGTACTTCAACCCTATGGGATCTTTTATACTGCCCCAGTTGTGCTTGGCCTTAGTCCTCTTTATACTAGTTATTAAATACTGTTAGCCTTAGGCTAGGTCAGTGGTCGGCAACCTATGACCCATGGGTCACCTAGTGACTCATTTGATAATTTGAATTGACCCACTTTAGTCCCAAAAGTAAAGTATATGAAAATCAAAAATATTTGGAAAATATCTTTGACCCCCAAATGTCTCTTTAATGCTCACATTTTGGTAGATTTTGACCAGTGGCCAAAAAGGTTGCCAGCCCCCGGCCTAGATAACCTTAACAGTGAAGAGTCTACAGTCCTCTAGTTTGGGTAATGCCAGCCTTAGAAGATCTATTCACCAAGGTAGATATTTGTCAAAATTTGTGAGAGTATTTATAATATCCATGTGAATTACCAGGTGTATCCAACATAAATATAGTTGGATTATTATTGATCCTGATCTTCATCAATACACTTCTTGTGATTCCAGCTATGGCTCCGACGGGCAACGCATGTTTTATATTCATGTTATTTGACCTAAGCATGTTTATAAGGGATGATTTTCCAACATTAGGGACCCCAATAATCATAACACTATAATCTAACTCTTCACTTCGATTATACCTGTTTGAGTCTTTGATAAGGTCCACCATCAGAGGTTTAAGAGCCTTCAAGCCCCGGCAATGCTCGTCTTTACTGTTTGTAAACACTACATTACTAATATTTTGTTCCGCCTTTAATTGGTCCTTAATTCTAGGTATTAACGACTGTTTTGTCAGATCCTTTTTGTTGAGAACAAGTATGTGAGGTTTAGCACCGGCTAGAGTTTTTGTAAAAATGGGATTACGGCCCGTAAATGGTATTCTGGCATCGTGAACTTCGATCACACAGTCGACGCTCTTGAGTTTGCGTTGCATTTGTTTTAAGCCCTTGTTCATATGGCCAGGGAACCAATGGAGGAGTTCTTTGTGGATATATGGACATTTCTTACGGAAGTTATAGGCTGCTGCGTCAAATTTTAAAACCATATTGATTAAAATATATATGAACTATTTGTTTTGTTAAGTTTTAGAGGTTATGTCATAAACTCACCCCATAACCATCTGACATTGACAGTTACGTTTCATTTCATGAAAAAGAATAAAATTTATGAATAATTATGAAATTCGAATAAAAACCTTATTGTTTGATTTATATTTTTTATAAAAAAAATTGGCGTTGTTAACAAATACGTTGACGTTTTCATTGTCTTATATTATATTTCATTGTCTTATACTTTATAGCCCTATAATGTCTCAAACATTTTTATTGGAACCGGATATAATAGCGGCAACAGAAAATGTTATGCCCGATCTAAACACGGATTTGGTTTTAGCCAAAAACTTTTTGAAACAACAGAGCGCGGCTACTGGAGATTCTCTGTAAGATGATTCATAAATAAATAACAGTATGATTCTGAGATTATAACATCGTAGTACCAATATATTTAGCTCTTGTTTTGTCTACCTTTGTATTTGCACGTATTGTCACTTAGGAGCACTAATTTTTATGTTCTGGATCCAAGAAAATTCCGACCCCATCTATTTTTCTCTCCAGCTCTACCACTATGATCGAATACGAGTTGATAGATTTCACACATCTTGCATACAGATTTTAATTTACAAGATGTTAATTTTTCGTCGAAGACATGGTTTCAATAATGTAAACTATTGTAAGCCGTACACGATTTGGTATATTCCAATGATAAGGGACCGGGACCTCTTGATCACTATTCGGGTCTACTCTACTAAATACTAGTGTCCTAGGTCATTACATAATAACAATAATTTTACTATTGCATATATTTAAAATAATTATTATGCATGATCTTAATAATGATGATGGATTTGCAAATTATCACATTTAGAATAAAATATTGTTTACCGTTACCTTAATTATTATCCAATTACGTTCCATACGAATTCTAGGTACGATCATCTAGTGGACATTGTCCAAAAGATCCTGTCTCAGAAGCCGCCAGATGTCGTGGATAACTTCGAACAGTACTCATGGGAGGTGAAGCAGGAGAAGTTCCGTCCGAACTTTGACCTTCTCAATGACATATACATGTCGCCTCCGCAGCTAAGTGTTATCAGAAAAATGGATGATATGTTCAGGGTATGGTATTGGATATCACTTTTGGTCATTAGGTTTCTTGCCAATAATATAGAGTTTGGATCTCTTTGCTCAAGCGAAATTGGAAATATTATTTGAAAACGACTTTCTTCATGATATCTTCTTAACTTTACATTTACTGGCGATAGAACTTGGAGTAAAAAGTTTAGGGAGTAGGTAATATCATTTTACCTTTAATTTACATCCAAATTACGAAAGCAACTGTTCCAGTTAGATCATTGTAACGCAAAGTGGTATATATTGACCTCAAGGGATCAAGGTTGTCCTGCCAGCTGTTGAAAACACATTAAAAGTTGATGATTTTGCAAAAAATCAATATAAGCTAGGCAGTGTGTTCAATCGAACGAGAAAAACGTGCCAAGTGGTCTATAGACAAAAATATTTTGAGAACTCTGGGCTAGACAATATCTGGTAAGGTGCTTCATCATCATCAACATGGACGTTAAACATGACCTTCGTTTTGTCCATGTTCATTTTAAGACCCACTTGTTGAGAAACTCT
>WUAW01020670.1:12520-25423 GCA_017165845.1 Thaumetopoea pityocampa
TCTAATGTCAAACGCCAAAACGAGATAGCAAACATTTATAGCGAGTCCCGACCTTTGTTTGTGTCAAACGGATCAAAAAAAATGTTGCGTTTTTACGTATCTTTAGTCCACGTGTTCCGAAAACGCACCTAAATCTTTTAATTTTAACGTGTATAAACGAAACTGACAGCACCTAAATTGTAGCTGTCTCGTTTTGACGTTTGTCATTAGAAAAAGACAGGGAGAGACTAAATTTAGTTAAGTTCTGTTACAACAGAATCGGCGACATTTTTGTAAATCTTAAACTTCAAATGTGTTTTTGACAGTTGTCGTGGACTTAATTAATTAGTGGATCTGACTAGTTTTATTTTTAAATATGTTTGACTAACAAAATTTAACATTTTACAATTTTATGATAGTACAGATGATAGCTCTAGGACCTTTTCTGGGCTATTTCTGTGAACGTCGAAAGTGTGAGAAATAAAACGTTGATGTCCATCTGTAAGGCATCGCTCAGACGTATGGCGCGTGACATGTGCATGTGTATATTCATTAAAGTAGGACAAAAGGATTCCATTGAATCTAATATTATGTTATACAGTAGAAAAAGGGAAGGATAAATAATGACAGTATGCACGTTCAGCCAGTTTGATGTCAGGGTAGTTAGTGTGTCACATAGCATAGCATAGCTGTAGCGTGCACTGGTTAACTGGATCAAGGTCGTCGATCGGCGGCGGCGGTGCCTAGCGCAGCAACTACCTACTACAGAACACTGGAGCAACCCTTTTATTGTTATACAGTTTTATTGTTAGATGGCGCCCGCGTAGCTGATTTATAATTGTTTTCCGAATAAGATTTTTAAGGGTTGTGACAAATCAGAGCTTCTGAAAACGAGAAAATAGATTTTTTAAATCATATAAATAAATTTTAAAAGTAATACTGTTACAGGAATATTGGCTATTTTTTATGCCTTTAATGTCGTCATCATCAACATAGGCGTTCCCTTTAAAAAGGAAGGGTCTGCCACAACATCCGCGCGCGGCACGCGCATTGAAGATCGCAAAAGATATTGATTTAATTATTATTAAATACGCCGTTGAATCCGATTAGTCTCAAGAGTTTTGGCGGCAACCGGCGTGAAGCGTCACCTGAAGTCGTGATTAGTCTAATATCTAAATTTTTAAACTATTATAAATATGTAATGATACATCCTTATCATATTCTTCTCAACGGGGCGTCCTTGTGCATACTTCATATAAGATACAGATACAAACAGATATACGATATTAAGAAACTTTAAGAGTAAGGGATTAGTAAAGTCATTAAAATAACCACATTATATGAGGGTTATTTAACCAAACGACTCATTCGATTATTTTGCCTACGAGTATTTAATGGTTTTATGGTGAAAAAAAAACTCAAAAGAAAACATATTCCGTAATGCAAAAAGGTCGCGACTCCCCTCACGCGGCTGCTCCGCGGTAGAGGAGGTGCGAGCGCCGGCACACTCGGACACCTCGCCACCTGTGCGCTCCCGCGGGGTCGACCCGCCCCGCCCGCGCCGCCCTCGCCGGCGTAGTGATGTGTGCTGAGCAACAGGGCCCTCCGTGTGACTACCGGCTCATTCGGATCACAATGACGCTGTTTATTTAATTCTATAAATAACCAGCGTCATTATTATCGACGCCGTTTAGTTAATTTTGACGACTGATTGTTACAGTAGGCAGGGCACCTTACTTTCTGTGCCAATGGATCCCGGGTTCGAAGTGGTCTCTGCCTACCTCAACCGGAAAAAGGCGTGACTGTATGTATATATGTATGTATGAAAATGTTAGTAGTTAACTTGAAAATTTGAGTCTCATACTCCAGCGTAAGCGTTCACAATCTGACAATATTTTTTCTTCATAATAAAAGAATAAACCAAGTTAACTGTTTAAATATTATAAACTAAATAATGTTGAACCCTATTAACAGTCGTTAGGGTTAAATTCGTTCGTAATGTTTTCTCACTAGGGCACCGCGATCATACCTACAAAAGTGCTTTTTAATAATTAACGCGCAGGTATTCGAGTGATAAATTCTCAGGTAAAGTCGGTCGTTGCGCTGCGCCTGAGGTGTGCAGAGAGACGATAATTGGTGCACGTACGCCTGTTAAGCGTCGTCTACCTTGTCACTTTAAACTCACGGTATACATCATAAATCCCCGACAGTGTGTTTAACTCCGAATTGGGGTTCAAGGTTCGGAGTCCGCCGCTTCAGGTCGTGAGCCTGACTTCCATTGCGGCGCATACTCGTACTTGTTTCTGAACATCCGACACGCCTGATTCCGCATCCTCGGTTTTCATGGCGTTCTGCCCGCTTTTCTCAGGGGAGTGCAAAGTGCGCCTACCTCTATAGGTCGCATAATGACGCTCGATAAATATTAAATTTTTTACTAAATATTTGTGTTAACGACTGGGGACTTTACTTCCCTAACACCCATTCATCACACCAAGATAAATAGAAATCTAATTTCGGGCTAGATCAATACGATTGATTTCAATCATATTGATCTAGCCCCTATTTAGACTTGTACGACATGATATATATCTTCACCGATGTCATCTCGTTATTGGCCAACCTGAATGTTAAGTTGTTCAACTAAACGACTACTATACTGCTCATGCCGGTGAGCCATGTTCCCTGTAGCGCTGCGCCCGTCACTAGCACCTCCGAGACTGTCTGTGTATCGCGCTAACCCTCGCCCCATCCGATAACGCGCCGCCGCATGCACCCTTTTACTTATTATCATTTTATATTAAGCGAAGCGACTTTTTCGGATGCGTCTTTTACATTTGAGGTTTCTTTAGGCTTCCGTATATAATAAAGAATAGCAAAAACTACGTTACACCCTCCACTCGGAAACGATAGATGTTAAGCAAAATTGGATGCGCTAAGATTGATGAGTGACCTCTAGTATCAGGAGTTTGTCTCTATGCGTTAAAGCATTTACTGTGTACCTCCGGCGGGATAAAGGATTAAACTATGATTTCATTCGTTGTAATCGTACTATAGCGTCGAATGACATCTCTGAAATATTGTCAATGGAAACAAGATGGCGCGATTTCCTAATGACACCACAACGTCAAACAGCAGTGCCGTCATTTGCATGACAGTCGTCTTTATTGCACTATACTTTTTCTTTTTAATACCGTTGCAAAACGGTGTTACAACGAGCAGCAAGGCTGATAAAATCTCAATAGATTCTCTAAGGTTTCACGAAGATGTTATACCCTGAATTGTTCATCATTGCAGTTTAAACGGCGTCGGACAAGAATTTCAAATACGAGACGGTCGTCTTTTACGCGAGTTTATACAGCCATTTTGTTATGACACCGCTTTCCCAAGAAATCATAGCTTTATACCCGTGGACGATGAGAGAATTAGTTAATTATATTGGGACAATGTAACATCGCAGGATAATTTTACTACAAAAACATTACTGCTGTAATCTCCAAGACTCCAAGCGTGAAGACTATAGCAAATATCTGCTTTAAAGAGGAGGCTTGTGTCAAGCTATAGACTTGAATAAGGTAAGGATAAAACGTTCTCCCTATTTCTCTAACTCTGAATGTTCATTTCCAATGCGCGACCACGCACATATTTTTCGGTGAGGGTACCTCCAATATTATTTTATGTTGATCTGCTAAAAGGGACGCCGCGGACCCTGACTCTCAGTAGCTGTCAATCCTTGTATTTTACATAAAGTTTGTAGGGCTGGTCCCTTATGGCACGTGTTCAGAGTTAATGTATCCCTTGTAATCACTATTAAAAACATGAAAAGATTGCTCTATAAAAACACTCATAATGCAGTCGGTTGTGCCACGTACATTTATATCATTGCGATTATGTATATGTATTGAGAAACTTATGTTATTATACAAGTGATGCTTATACAGGTTCCAAATTATTAAACTATTCTAGAAGACGTTTTAGTCAAAATCAGTTTTCTTTAGTAAGTGTTAACATGATAAATATGAAGAATTTAATGATGCACTTTCACTGACCAGAAAAGGATGAAGATACCTTAAAGGTTATCATCTAACGAATCCCGTTCTGTAGGTTTATTAAAAATACTACTTTTTGGGAATTCGAACTATAGCAGGTGGTAGATAGTCACGGCGTGTTGTACCAGTGGACGATAACCTTAAATGCCAGCTATTAGCGATGCAGTTTCTCTTTGCAAGTTCGATATAACGACTGACCTCGCGAGTCAGGAACGCACATCTGGGAACATAATCTGTGAAGTATTGTCATGCCGTGCCGAAAGAAGAGAGTGAGATAAGGGACAGTAGATGATCAATAACAGCTTCGGATGAAAACTCCTTGGATTTGACCCCCGTGTGACAACGATTGGTTGGTAAGGCTATGGAAAGCCGGAATCATTACCTCGAGCGTAATGTCGTTAACGCTTATAAATTTGATAAAGTGATAGAAGAATCGTTAGAATTATTTAAATATGATTTGTAGGAACAATGAGGCTAGCATGTTTAATAATAAACGAAAGCCTCAAAAAAAAAATATAATGCTTCACTCACAGTCCACGCATCTTTGGTGCCATGCTCAGAGGCAATGAAACGTAGCACAAAGTAGCTAAAATTTACCCGGGGGTTGTCAATATGGCGATCAAAGGTAATAAGTCGCCAGAACTCGATGCAATATCCACATAAGAAGGCCCAAAATCGCAATTCGCGAATCTAAAAGTATCCTATGATTACCATTTTTAAAAGTGTGCTTAACTTTGCGAATTTTTAAAATTCATTTGTGTCCGAAATAAATTAACTTGGCAAATTTAATAGTCAGCGTTTTATTGATCTTTCAAATTCAAATTCAAGATTCTTTATTGCGAATATATATGTAGATGATTACAGCTGTTTGCATACAATTGAAATTCGTGTTCAGCTAAATTGGGGTGCACAATTATAATTATTGAATTATAAATATAGGTCATTTGTGAACTAAATAATTTCTTCCTTAAATATTACTACAGAGTAATGTCTTGTTGATGAGGAAAACGTCCAGGATTTTCTTTTTAATTTGTTAATTTCATTTGTTATGATTGTGTTAAATTGTATATACATTTTTGGAGCCATATCCAGAAAACTTTGTTCTGCATAGTTTTTTATAGCTTCTATGACATATTTTGTGTTTATGTTGTGTGTAACATTGTTTATATATGTATCTGTCGGTCGTATGTCGTGATCTCTCTCTAGCCTTGCCAGTTTACCAGCGCTGCATACTTCTTAGCTGCAGCACCAACTGAGACGGGGACCAATTTCTGTCTCACACAGTGTCTTTTTCTTGCATAATTCCTTATTTGTATGTACTTATTTGTGAGATAATTATTCTTTCTTCTTTCTTTCTTTCATTGTGTCAAATTTAAAATTCAAATTTCTATTTATTTATTACAAATACTTTCTCTCTCGATAGCGATTGTGCCCCCTTAATATACAATAACTTTAAATCAAAATCCAATTAAAGTCTAACACAGGCCTGTGTAAGCCGAGCTCGTCAGTGGCTGCCATCTGCCCCACCGACACCAGACACCGGACATCGCGAGGTGTGAACCGATAAAGTGACACATTACGCCGACGCCGCTACGTTCGCCGACACTCGCCCTCGCTGTATCGAGTTACTCGCTAACATTTTGATGTTTTACTGAATAATTAGTTTACATTGTTGCTACAATTATATTGTCTCAATAAAAGTTGCTTGAATAAGTATCAAATCCTTACTATGCATTTTAAGTTCATTTACCGTTGTTCGGAATCCGATACTAGAAACTTAGTAGCCTGTCGTGACAAGCCAAAAGCATATTGGGTTCGTACATTTAATACATTTAATTAAGTTAGACAAGTTACCACGAAACAAAGGGACTTTGTCTTACCGAATGTTTTTGCTCAAACTCTTGTTCTTTTCCAGTATTTCTGATCACATGTCTCAACTTCAAATTGGCCGGATCTGTCCCAAAAAGGACGGAATAATTTTTGATTATTTTTTCGAACTGCAACATAAAATGATTTCTGTAAAAATGAAACCAAGAAAAATCCTTAAATTTCTCATTTGAAAAACTTTTAAATTTCACGGTTGACGTCTGTTCGTCTGATGAGTCTTTTTTATGATAGCCAGTTTTATGAAGACTGAATTAAACGTGAAATCTCTGAGACGGTAACTTATTAGTTTGAAGTTTTAATGACTTTGGTTGCTGTTGTGTTTATTATATTTTTTTTTTACTTATTATCTTGCAACTATCTGGTTATTTTGTTGCAAAAATATTCTCACAAAATGGGAACTAAGGTAAATTTAGAATGAGATTTTCTTGGAAAGGAAATATCTTTATCCAATAATACGCTGTTCAATAAAAACTTAACAAGTGTTATTGGTGGTGAGGTATGCATACGAAGCGCTTTGGGGGATTGCGAATATTATTGATTTTATCGCCAATCAGCAGTTCTAACGCTGCTGTATTCCGGTTGGGTGGTAAACTCCAGGGGTGGTAGTCGCCTTTGTGAGGACGTCATGTCCCGGAAGAAGACCGTGGAAAAAACCGTGAGACTGTGGTTTGGGAAAGGGTCAAACTTGTTTGACACAGTCTCAGGCGCCGTGGTGGTGAAACTCGCCTTGCTCCCTCCAGCCTAATAGCCCAGCTCAGTAATACAGGCTAACGGACTGTTCACCCTTGATGAGAGTTCACTCCTGGATTAACGTCTGGTCTATGGGATCGCAGACATAGGAGGACCCTGAGCGTTTATATGTGCATTCTTCGAGAAGAACAGCGACAGGAGTGGTTCATGCCTCGTAAATACATCGAAGTGGTGAGATGCAATGCGGAGCAAGCGTAAAGTTTCCAGTCGTAAGATGTGCTTGAGATGATTGATTGATTGTGCGTCAACATCATCAGCCCTAAGAAATCATGAGCTTCCTCCTTAAAAAAAAGGAATTTGCCACAATGTCACACTTAGCAGGCGTCTTGGAGATTGCAGTACTTATTGGCGAAATCAAAGGATACCACTGCTGTCCATTATCCTAGAACCACAATTCCACTGCTCTACACTATTATAAAATTGTTAAATGTCAAGTTTTATAAATTATAGATATAAAAAAAAACTATTCAAAGGGATTAATTAAGGGCTTTTGAAACTAAATCCGTCGATGTTTATTTTGTTTGTTCGAGCTTCTCGCAAAAGTCATCTGATAGATCTTAAAGGTATTATTACGACTTAAATACTGTAAATAATGTTTTAGTAGCCGCCGTTAAAGTTACAAGAGCCCAAGTAAAAGTTATTCTGAGGCTTTTTAAATAAATCTGTTATTATTTCAAGATTTTCCATGTAGCGGAAAACTGACATTAACACGGGCGGAGCCACGGGCAAAAGTTATCAATACGATCCCGTATACTGCGCCTATAATCACAGGCGTAGTAACTCAGTCCTGCAGAGTGGCCACGCACCTACCAGCAGTGGAATTTGGAGTACACATGTGTATTCAGCATCTTATCTAAACACCCGTTCGACAATACTAATAAAATACAACTTGAGTGTTTTAGTGACTCACTTCGAAATGTTCAAGCGAATGTATCCTTGATCGACGATCAATTATATATGTATTATATGTATGTATGTATCAACAAATTGAATTTGGATTTTTCAAAATTAGTTAACTGAAATGAAACGATCCGCCATACTCAATAATAACACGTTTGGAAGTTCCGTTTGTAAATGATCTAGTCAGCCGAATATGATCCGTTTGATCAGCCTCCTGGGTACACCTAGTTAATTGGAATCAGTTCAAACGGCCTGATCGACACGTTCCATTTTGTAAATTACACAAATCAAATGTTTGCTTTATTATACGGAAAATGTTATTAGTTTGTAATTAATTAGGTTTAATAATTATTAAATATTGGAGCAGCGGTGGCTTATTTATATGACTATACAATGGCAAGTTGTAGATTGCTTCTTAAAATCACGTGCGTATTAATAAGTAATTATCACTCGCTTAAAATGTTGAACAAAAACATCTGCCTGTCTGATAGATTTTCTAGACAGGATGTGAAGTCTGTCAATACGCATCAGGCCAGCGTGGTCCTTGACCTCTTTCATTTGATAGGTTATCATTGGCAGTGAGCGGGGCACATAGCTCACAGCACGGATGAAAGTGTTGGAGTGGCGACTCCGAATTGGAAAGCGTAAATCGGATAGACCCTTGACTAAGTGGACCTATGACCTGGTGAAGGTCGCGGGCGGGTTGATGTAGGAGGCTCATAAGTGATCGGTGTGGCGATCATTACAGGAGGCCTGACTCCAGCAGTGGACGTCTGTGAGCTGATATAATAATGATCAGTGCCCTACAGTGGGTCTGCAAATGTATCGATGAATATGCAAGAAATTTTAAAATGGCACTCAAAATCTTGATCTGTTGAAATTTAAATACATATACAAAAAAATCTTCGTTCTTTAATGTCGTAAACCGATTCAGCCTATACGTTGTACGTTTCTGTTAGCATTAACGATTGTAGAAATTCAACCCAGTTCAACCCAGCAGGCCAGGGGGGCTGTTCTATTTTAGTTAGATAACCATCTTTAAAACATTAATGTTTTAATTTTTAAAATAGCAGAACTATTCTCTATAATAAAAACATATACGCATATTTTAAACGGGTATCCTTCTCGGACAAATCTATGTCGAGTCGTAGACTATAGGGCGTTTATGGGATGGTTTATGAGATAGTCTCTCAGTAAAGTTGCATTTTCAGAACAATTAATTTTTAACATAATTATTTATACCAAATTGGTAACAAACAAGCTCACGGCGCGCCTCATGGTAAGCAGTTACCGGGGCCCATGGAAGCCTGCACCATCAGGAGTATTGCTCGCACCTTCAAAAGTTTACTCACTTCCCTCTTGAAGAACACTGTAAGAATACTGTAATCTAGTGGGCTACGGATAGCCACCTTGCTCGTAGCAAGGAGAAAGAAGTGGTCTCTGCCTACCTCATTTCTTCGGTAGTATAGTGGTCAGTATACCCGCCTGTAACGCGGGACACCGGGGTTCGATTCCCCGCCGGAGAGCCAGGGAAAAGGGCGTGAATGTATGTATGTATGTATGTATATCTTTCGGGAAAACCTCAGCAGGCAGCTCATTCCACAATCGGAGTGTTCGCGGGAGGGAATTCCTCTGAAACCGCACTGTACGCGACCGTTGAGGTTCCAATGTGTGAGGAGGAACTCCCTGCCGATGGTAGAAAATGGCTGTGGGCATCATATCAAACAACTCCTCGGAACACAAACCACTGTACACGCGGCAGAACACACATAAGGAGACGAAATCTTTACTTAAACTGATGAAATCTTTTAGTTTATTTTATGTCTGTTGTACTTTATACCCTCACAAGGACTGCCGCATCTTTCAAATATCAAAGGTTCGCTGGTAGAAAACTCAATTGTGGGTTAAGCTCGCCTTTGTACATTTATTTTTAATAACCATATTTTTTTGTGATTTGTACAATAAAGAATTAAAGAATTAAACTTAAAGGTTCGATTCACCGACGATTCTCATAGCTCGTCTTTGAGCCGAGTCCAAAGGTCCAAGTTGATCCAATATATTTGTTTACCTAGCTTAAGCAAACTCTTGCTTGTTAGAGTGCATATAATATGTATATAATGTGTGGTTTGTCAACATTCCAGTTTTGTCTACATATCTATAACACAAAAATGAGTTTAATTTGGCTATTAGATTAAAAAATAACACTCGAGTTTCATTAGTTTCATAAGAAAGATTTGTCTATGATTTACAACATGTATTTAGTTTCAGCTAAAAATAATTTTATAAGGGACAAGATAAGAATATAATTGAAAATTAATCTCAACCAACAAAACCGCGGTCCTATCATAAATTAATTGCACAAACAACGGCCCAGCTAATCGCCACTTGTGATTCACCGCCGCGGCACGAGCGNCCACTGGCCCAGCTAATCGCCACTTGTGATTCACCGCCGCGGCACGAGCGACGGCCCACCGGCGGCCGCCGGCCTGCGCCGCGCGCGCCCAGCGCCATGACGTCGCGAAACTGTTCAGATGCAATAAATCAGCCGAGATTATGATTTTAATATTCATGGCGTGTTGTAGCTAGAACGGGACGAAATGAAAGGCTGTTTGTTCGCTGCTTGTTTTAAGACAGTGGCTGTTTTTTGTCTTCGCGGAGAGAGAATATTTTAGTTCACGCCGATGTACGTGTACATTTATTTTTAACCAGAAGCAGGTGTGTTAAATTTCGTTCGTTAAAAAAAAGTAAGAACTTTGAAAATGACGGATTTCCATACAATTGTTCGTCCCTTGGTTTACTCTCTTAGGGGTAAAATTTCCAAAAATCCTTTGTTAGTGGATGCTTACAACATAAAATACCTAAGCCAATATAATAGGATATTCATAAAATACCTCATTAATATATACATTGCGAGACAATAAAGGAGAAGCGCAGAGGCGAGCTGTCTAAAAGCGTCCTGTTGCTTCACGACAACGCCCCAGTTCACACTGCCGGTGTTTCGAAGGATGCAGTGCGTCGATGCGGGTTCACGGAACTGGAACATCCGCCTTATAGTCCTGACATAGCCCCGTTCGATTATTATTTATTTCCAAATTTAAGGGAAGAAAATTTTCAAACGATGAAGAGTTGCAGGCGGCCGTCTGCAGTCATTTTGAAGACAAGGATTGTGTTTACTTTTATAAAGGCCTAGAGATGTTGGTTCACAGATGTGAGAAGTGTATCAGTATTAGTGGAGATTATATTGAAAAATAAAATTGGTGTCGTTTCATTTTCTTCGTTTCTCCATAGTTAGGCCAATTCATTATGGGACCAACTACGTATATGTATAGATTAATATTCATACCGTTGGTCTATGGTGAGCTCTTAGAGTAGGGCTGATACCACGCTCTACTCCAGGCGTTCCCGCAGTGTTCTCAACTTGTGCGACTTGAAACCGCACGGATCGTAATTAAGGATCTCCCAACGACATTAATTAAAGGCACCTTTCAGAATCCTCGCGTCGCCGCCCTAAACTAGCCTTTAATAAAAAAAGTGTTTTAATTAAGAAATTTTGTTGGTTTACTTTCGTTAAGCCGGCGGTGAAATGTTTGCGGTTAGATTAACGAGTTAGCGAAGTGTCGCTTTGTGGGAGAAGTTTGTTTTCTTTATTTATGAGCATAAATATTATAAATACCTCAAAACTGTCTAGAGATATTTTAATCTTTCAAAGATAACTAAAAATCTACGAAATATTGCTAAAGACATACTTTCATCAAAATGCGCGTTATTTTATAGTCTATCGGGATAAACTAGTGCTTCTTCTTTTTTGTAAAAAATAACAGAATATGCATTTTAGGATAAAATTTTGGTTTGTGAATTGATGCTCAAAATAAACAAAAAACTTAGGTAGGAAATTTAAATTATGATTTAATCAAAATTAATAATTTCTAAAAGCACCCCGGACATTAATCACAGGTTGGCAGCGGTTTTGCATGCTCAGAATCAATGTGTGGATGTCTTCGTGTGGGTTTAGGATTCAGGTAGGGCGGAGGTACTCCAAAAGTTTATCTTCCAAGAATACCCGGAAAACTGTATAATGATTTACACTGGAGCATATCCCATGCATGTTCAACCAGATTTAAATCTGAGGATTGGGCGGATCAGCCCAAGGCCGCGATATCATTTTCTTTTAACGACTGAGTTACGGCTCAGCTGTGTTTGGGCAAGCATTGTCGTGCGTCAATGTAAAATCCTGCCCCATTTGTAATCAGTGTGTTAAGACTACAGGTCTCAGCACATCATTACGATTTTTTCCAGCGGTTAGAGTGTCTTGTATCTTAATGAGGTCAGTTCTCCCACCAAGGCGTATTCCTGCCCATATCAAGACTGTTCCACTTTGATATAGGTGGACTTCTTGAGGGTGTTGAAGGCAACTCGTCCAGATATTCGCCAAACTCGCATTCTGCGTGGATTCGGATGTAATCCAAACCAGGATTCATCAGAAAAATCACTGTGAACCATTGGTGATCATCCCAATCCAAATGTTCCGTGGCCCATTGAAGTCTGCGTCTTCGAAAACCCCAGGGTAATGGTGGCATCTACAGCATTTTGCGGGTGAAGGCCGCCTTTATGCAACCTATTTCTCACAGTTTGATCGCTTAGTGTTCAACCGTGTTCCTCCCGCAGCCTTAAAACCAATTGCAACGCCGTAGAATTGGGTTGTCTTCTCGCCATATATTATAAATACGGTCTTACCTGGATGTGGTAACTCGATTATTGCTCTGATGTCGCTCAGCTTCCTCGTCTGTTAGCCGATGAGATCGAAATCTACCATTGTCAACTTTCCTTTCAAAAACATCGCTTTCAACTATGGCTGCAGGTCGAAGCATTTCTTTTCGGCTTAAATTTCGACATTGCATCGCACTAGAAACACCAAAAAAATTAATTTAAATAACTATTGTTTAAAAAAAACATTTTTAAATAAATACTAAAGAAAAACGTGAATATGCAGAACGTTAATTAGGACGAAGTTCAATTAAATAAAATATTGCCGTCTTTTGAGAATCTTTTTTATTAATTTGTATCTGGAATAAAAAACACAAATGTGCCAGCAACAATTTGACATTAAAAACATATTCATAGGATTGGTGTTTTTTAAGACACACCAATAAATGTAAAATATCCCTAGACGGTTTTGCGGTGTGTATTATCAATGTGAAAATTTATGAGTGTGAATGTTTGTTACTACTTCACACTATAACGGCTGAACAAATTTGAGTGAAATTTGGAATAGAGATATCTCGTAACATAGATTAACACTCAGGATATATTTTATCCCGGTGATGTAAGAGATATCTCGTAA
>WUAW01020670.1:25521-51672 GCA_017165845.1 Thaumetopoea pityocampa
TACACAGGATATATTTTATCCCGGTGATGTATTTCCGTGGGACAATACTTCCATTTTAATTGTATTTTTACTTTTCACGCGGGCGATACCACGGGCAGAGCTAGTAATTTAATATAATATGATAAAAATAATTCTAGATCAAAATGAAGACTTTATGTAAAAAAAAACTCTTTCAATTATAGCCGTCAGAGTTCCTTTATCTACCATCTAGGTCATCATATTTAATAAATTAATCTTAAGACAAATATAATGAATTTCACCTCGATGGGCGTTAGCTATTCAAGGGTTCCGTTACCTAAATATCGGCTAAATCATTAGACCATTCGTGGCGCCATATTAAATCTAGTCTCAAATAGATACGAACACTAAAAAGGTCTAATTAGAACTTTACTCTCTGTGGTGTAAGAAGAGAGTCAGTCTGTGACAAGACTGTCATGGAATTAAAGAGTGTTCTATACTTATAGTTATACAGAAATGTGCATAACTAAACCGCAACATTTTAAATGTAGTCAGTCGCAAATAAAATTCATTCGAGACATACGTTTGTTCTTATTCAATAAGTATACATAAGAAAGTACCAAAATCAACGTTAGCACACTGCATGCACAAAGAGAAACATTGATAATCTTCCTATAATATATTACATGAAGCAATTTTTTTGGCCGTGAATGCACTGAAAATAAATAAACAGGCAATAACCTATTTATTTATTTAATTACTTATACAAGCAGTTAATGTTATTAATAATACTTAACCCTGTAAACTAAATGTTTGGTTTGACTGTAGAAATAAATCAGTAATCCGTTGACCAACATAAACTATTCAAGGGGCTTGCATTTTCAAATTAACAAATACAGGCACCGATAGCGTAAAATTATCGAAAGGGTCTCGGGGCCGATTTTGATCAAATCAAAAACTGTATCCCAGAAGGGGTTCCCATATTTTTTGGACTCGAGCGAAAGTTCCGCGCCATTGTGCGCTGTTACAAAAGTAAGCTCATCAGTGTGGGTCCGCAAAAAGACAAGTTCCCGCCCCCGGGTCCGCCGCGCTGTTGTAGCTTATTGTGGCGACCTCTACCTCATTATACCGTTTATTTCATTTAATTAAAAGACGCCGAGAGGCCGGCGACAATGGCTTGTTTTCTTTTTGGGGTATCTCAATGTCTGCAGTTAATTCATTATATGACTCAGTTTATTAACTGTCTTTTTTGGAAGTACAATTGTTTTATTTTTATGTGCTTAATGTTAATGTATTCAATTAATATAAAATAATAAGATTTGCGAATTGTATATTTGCGTATTATTGACATGTTGTATATGAATGAGTTGCGTTGTAATAATTTCAAATTTATGTTCAAAATTGTCTTAACTCAAAATCATTAAAAAGCTGGAGCTTTGAAAGTCAAACTCGAAGTAACGGAAATGAAAATTCTTTATATTTTTAAAGAGAACGTTTATGGCCAGGGAGTACTTAGTCTTTTATCCTGTCCGGCAAATAGACTTAAGTACACGGGTAAGCGACCCCGGCCCCCCGAGCTACTACTGTTTCTTCCTACTCCTTCCGAGATAGTAGTATCCTATACTCCTTTTCCTAAATTCCATATTCCTTCCTCAATATTCCAAATTCTTTCCTATATCATTCTCTTTCCTTTCTTCTCAATTCAGCCGTGGGAATGTAATGACGAACTTTAATTCTCTTTTGAACTATAAAATAGCGGCGTCGTGGTTCATCACTCGACACGTCTCGTTTCCCGCGGTGTGAAAAATGTGCTAGGATAACCATTTTGCTCGTAGCATGTGGAAAGAAGTCTCTACCTACCCCAATTCTTCCGTAGTATAGTGGTCAGTAACCCCGCCTATCACGCGGAAAACCAGGGTTCGATTCCCGGCCGGAGAACCCGTGAAAATAGTGTGGTTGTATATGTGTATGTGATTTAAGTGGGTTTTAACATGGGTTGAAAGCCATCTGACCCCTATAACTCCACTAAAGAGCCTCGTTCGTTGAATAGCAGGGTACACCTACTAGCAGACAAGTGAGCAATTGAAAATCAATTGATTGTTATCAGCTCATTGAGAACATAGTGTCGCTAATAGACTTTAGTGAATTAAATTTATTCGCTATGGAAGTTCGGTTCAAGAAACGTTTTAAGCTTTGGGAGTGTGGTCATTTATTTTGGATCCCGTTTTTAAGCCCGTCTTGTATTTATTAAAGGCGAATCCTTTTAGTCGGTCTTAAATATATAACGTAACATGTAGGTGAAAAATAGAACGCTAAAGATTTCGTGAAGCACGCCATACAAGAAAATTGGCAAAACACAAACAAACATGGCGTTATGATCCGTGTTGGACCGTAGATGTTTGTCCTTAAAGTGCAGTTCGCACCGCGCCGCGAGCGAGTCAAGAGTTTGATGAGGTTCCGAGTAATTTGTTTGCGGTTAGGACGCGACCACACTGCAGCTAGAGATTAACGAAATATATATTATTGATGTTTACAGCAAAAAGTTAAACGTAAAACAATTTTATGAATTAGTTCATCATCTACCTGTATTTTATACTATAGTAGCTTTTGCTCGCGGCTCTACCCGTGTGAATGTCGGTTTTCCGCTACATAAGAAATCACGACACAATGATAGATTTATATAAAAAACCTAGGAACCATTTTTATTTGACCTCTGCCTTAAAACTACTTTTAGTCTTTAAAGCATGGATCAAGCTGTATGTTCAATTCTACTGGACCGATTTTGATGAAACAGGCCAAAATATTTAAGTCGGAATAGCAGCATAACAATATAATCAAAAACCAGTTGGTTTTTGCGCGAAGCCCGAACAAACAAACATCGACGAATTTAGTTTCAGAAGCCCTTAATTAGTTGATCTGAATAGTTTGTTTTTAAATATCTTTGATTTTTGAAAATTTGCTGTTTAACAATTTTATAATAGTTATAGATGGTAGATGAAACACAGGTGCTTGCAGCCATGAATCTATCAAAAATTTTAGACAGTATGGTACTGTCTTGATTCTAATGCAGACGGGTTGCTATATCAGATAATTAAGTCGCATGCCTCTATTCTCTGTGCTAAAGTACATTGATGGTGTAGTGGTTACAGACACGACTCAAGGGTCACGGGTTCGAACCCGGTCTCGTACTGCTCAGTTATTTCTAATTCATTTACGGCTTACATTGTAGACACCAATGTATTCAGCGGAGAAGGAAAACTTCGCGAGAAAGCCTGCTCTCTCTTTCTCTGTTTACTTTAATCTTAGCTTTACTTCGATTTTGCGTCAGGTTCTGGTGTTTTTGCAGGGAAACACTGCTACTTGACGGCAGATTGAACTGCACCTCTCGGTGCATACACCCCTGACCTTGTTCACTGTAAGCTCTAAAATTAACTATTAATAATAATATAATATTTTGAACACTTTCACATTCATTTAATTCCAAACTAGGATTCCCTGTACCTTGGGTATTGTCCAGTGACAATGATATACATACTTATTATATATAGATAAAAACTATTACGTGTATAGATAAATATGTCCATGACTCGTATACAAACATCTGTGCTCATCACACAAAGTTTTCCCCTACCGGGATTCGAACCCAGGACTCATCGGCACAGAAAGTAGGTTTACTGCCACTGTGCCAATCAGTCGTCAAAGTTCTTGCGTATAATAAACGAAACGCTAACTCAAAGCTACATATACACTTCGCTTCGCTATCGCTGCGTAGCATCGCATACAGTCGCACCTTTATCAGTAATAAAACGCGACATTGTCAGACAAACGGCGCGGTCGCGGTAAACAAGCGCGCCGAATGGTTTTACCGCCGCGCCGTTACCGCTACCGTTACCGCTTGTTGTTCGCTGACAAATGCGATCGACGTGAATAATGTGCGTTCAAGTACACGAGAACCAAGTGCTTCCACTTGTACGGACTATATAAATAATTTATTTTATAATTAAAATGCAAATTTTTTACCATACTTCAACTAGTACTTATATGAAATGGCGGTGGTTCCCCACCCGACACGTCTCGTTACACGCGGGGGTGAAATGTGGGCTGCGGATAGCCACTTTGTTACATTAAACGATCGTAGCAAGTGGAAACAAGCAGTCTCTGCCTACCATAATGGGAAAGAGGTGTAACTGTATGTATGTAGTGTGTACTATGGTCTCTGCCTACCCTTATACGATATCGGCGTGAGTGTATGCATGTATGTATGTTAAACAAGTACTTGAAAACAATTTTACACGATGGTAAGTGGCGATGTAACCTAAGGAGGTAAAATGTGCTAATTTAATAAAAACGTACTCACTCTTGTCTTAAAGACACCTACACTATAATCGGACGCAAATACACAGGAAGACTATTCCAGTCTATGGCCGCACGTATTATGTACGTAGAAGCAAATAGCTTCGTACGGGTGGCAGGGATGTCTACGAGGTAGGGGTGATAGCCCGCCGTGCGCCTAGTAGTCCGATGGNCTGGAATTAAATCGTGTGAGTCCTGCGTACACTCTCCAACATGTATCCTATAGAACACTAAAATGCTGGCTGCCCTGCGCCTGTGCTCAAGGGTTTGTAGACTGGTCTCAACCCGGGAAGGGTAATGAAGTATTTAAGCTCTTGTTAGTAGTAATTTCTACTTTACTGTCCGTATACCCGAGGTGTCTCAACGGCAATATCATAGAAATTGTCTGTCTTTTCTCAAAAATGCCTTTTTGGGTAAATGTTTAGATATATTAAATTTAACCCATTTAAGGGATACATTTTCAAAAAATCATTTCTTAGTACACTTGAGTTTAACTCCAAACTGTGTAACAGCAAACCTTTAAGTAAATGGGGGATTAAGATAAAGTTCTTATCGGAAACCTATTACAGTTAAACGGTTTCACACTTATGTACACTTCAAAATGCGCGTAACCCTTAAAGCGTGCGATAAAGTTCTAAGTTCTACGTCCCGTTTCACATGGCGCTGAGCGTCAAGCGAATTAACTTCTTGGTGAAATGTCTTCATTGGTGAGACGCTCGTAGCCCTTACCGTGTTATATAATATACTAGGTTTTGCCTGCGGTTCCGCCAGGATAAATGTCGGTTTTCCGCTACATCGGAAATCCCGACATAATTATAGATTTTATAAAAAGCCTTAGAACCATTTTTACTTGACTTTTTGTCTCTTAACGGCAACTTATATAATAGATTTATAGAAATTATGGCGCAAACCCGGAAGCGTTTTTGAGTCGATAGGAAGACCACGCGAACGGAGCAGCGGACAACAGCTAGTATATTACTATTACAAAATTGTTAAATGTCAAATTTTCAAAAATCAAAGATATTTAAAAACAAACCACTCAGATCGACTAATTAANNAAAACCAAATCCGTCGATGTTTGTTTGTTTGTTCGGGCTTCACGCAAAAACCTGCTGATAGATAGCTGATATTTGGTTAAGCGGTTACAGTCTTAAAGGAAATATTCCAACTTAAATACTGCGGCATGTTTCATCAAAATCGGTCCAGTAAAATTGAAGATACAACTTAATCCCTGTTTTACTAGCCGCCGTTAAGAAACGGGAGCTCAAGTAAAAATGGTCTACGGCTTTTTATATAAATTTATTATTGTGTCTGGATGTCTCATATAGTGAAAAACAGACATTCACGCGGGCGGAATCGCGACCAAAAGCTATTAACCATATAAACAGATAAACATACACGTACGTATATAACAATTACGCCAATTTACTGTGTAATCACGCTCGGAATGATCCAGCGAACAAAACTCTAACGACAAATTGCACTTTTGTTGCAGACACCATTGGGCAGGTCTTCCGCACACAGCGAGCGGCGAGCGATGCGGTAGCACTCAGTATAATTGGTACGGGTATTATATAAAAATATATTTTTATAGACTTTTATATGCTTTTTTACAGCTAATTATTAATATAATTTGTCAGGTTTATATCTATCTATCTATTACTATTATAAAATTGTTAAAAGTCGAATTTTCAAATATCAAAGATATTAAAAAATAAACTACTCAGATCGACTAATTAATGGCTTTTGAAACCAAATCCGTCGATGTATATTTGTTTATTTGATTGTTCGGGCTTCATGCAAAAACTAACCGGTAGATTTTTATAAAACTATTACAGCCTTAAAGGTACTATTCCAACTTAAATACTGTGGCATGTTTCATTAAAATCAGTCCAGTAGAATTGAAGATACAGCCTGATCCCTGTTTTAATAGCCGCCTTTAAGGTACGAGAGGTCAAGTAAAAGTGGTACTAAGGCTTTTATATAAATCTACGATTGTCTCGGGATTTTCCATGTAGCGGAAAACTGATATTCACGCGGGCGGAGTCGCGGCCAAAAGCTAGCTATATATAAAATTTAAAATGCGTAATAATAAAATTTTTACAAGCTTTTTTAAAGGTGTATTGGTGGTGTAGTGGTACAGATGCGGCTTAGGATCATAAGGTCGTGGTTTCAATCCCGGTTCCGTAACACTGAGTTATTTCTAATTCACGTACGGTCTACATTTTAGACACCAATGTACTCAACGGAGGAGGAAAACTTCGTGAGGAAACCTGCATGCCCGCATGGGTGTGTGACGTCCACCAACCCTCACTAGGCCAACGCGTTAGACTACGGCCTAATCCCCCTCCCGATCAGGGGAGGTCCGACTATGCCAATATATTTACATATTAGTAATGCACTTCAACGGGTGAAATAAAATCAAAAAGTAACACACATGTTTGACTTCTCTTATAGATGGGAATTTATTTTATATCCACGAATATTAATATTTTTGTTATTGTAAAAAGGTGTAATTATTTAATTTTTACTTATCATAAAATACTACATCAAGAATTAATAAATTAATCAGATTTATTTGTTCATAAGTTACAAAGAACGTGCATTTAAATAGAGATTAAGAATTGTCAAATTAACATATCGTATATATGAAATACTAGCTTTTGCTCGCGACTTCGTCCGCGTGCATATTTTAAAGGTAGTGTTTTTATTCACCTACAATTAGTTCAAGTGTTCCAATAAAGAGAGTTACCATCGGTTCACCACACGAAAGCTACATAGACATATACAATCACTCCCATTTCCCTGACCTTCCGGCGGGGAATCGAACCCGGATCTCCCGCGTGACAGGCGGAGATACTAATCATTATATTACCTAAAAATTGGGGTAGGATAGGGTATTTCAATTCTTTCCACTTGCTATGGCAAAGTGGATATCCGTAGGCCAAATTTCGTCCCCGCGAGAAACGGGACGTGTCGAGTGGTGAACCACGACGCTGCCATTTTTATAAGGTTCAAAAGTGTTAAAGTTCCTTATTGCTTCCGCACGAAAAGTAAAGGTATAACAGGTCCACCCAAACAAAGCCCCGCATGCTTGGACAAAACTAGCCACCATCTTGGGTCTACCAGTCCATGCTATAGTCCTATGTGCCGGTCTAAACGAAAGCCGCCGTTAAAAGTATGTTATAAAACAACTAAACCTATTTGAGACATCTTTATAGCAAATCTTTCAGTACGCCATAACCTTCACCCCAAGTCCAGGGGTGTTGCACCCTACTTCATCACGCACCCTCAGTACACGCACGTGCATCGCGTGCTAACGCAGCCGGACACCCCTGCTGTACCCTAGCACCGACCACTGAAGGTTGACCTTCTGTGGCGTTCCAGTCCTATTTGTTTTGGCAAAGTCGCGAAATATTTTATGCTTTACTAGCCTTTGCCCGCGGCTCCGCCCTCGTGTCGATTTTCCGCTACACGAGAAATCCTGAAACAATCACAGTTTTATATTATAAAAAGCCTTAGAACCACTTTTACTTGAGCTCTCGTACCTTATCGGCGGTTACTAAAATATGGATGAAGCTGTGTCTTCAATTTTATTCGACTGATTTTGATGAAACATACCGCACTATTTAAGTTGGAATAGTACCTTTCAGATTGTAATAGTTTGACCAAAATCACCCCGCTGGTTTTTGCGTGAAGCTCGAATAAACAAACAAACAAATATCGACGGATTTGGTTTCAGAATCCTTTAATTAGTCGATCTGTATAATATTTGTTTATAAATATCTTTGATTTACAAAATTTTACATTTAAGAATTTTATAATAGTACTAGCTTTTGCCGGCGGCTCCGCTTGCGTGAATGCCGGTTTTCGGCTATATGGGAAATCTCGTCATAGATTTATATAAAAAGCCTTAGAACCACTTTCACTTGAGCTTTCATATGTTAACGGCAGTTAGCATAATTTTTTTTAACAAAAAACAGAACCGACTTCAAAAAGTTTACTTTAAAAAATGCACTAAAAAGTAAAAATTAATTAAATAAATAATTATTTACTTCAATTTACTTAAATATCACAATCGATTTAATAGGACAATAATATATAATTATTTTTACTTTTGGAGTCGGTGCTAGTTTAAATACATTAAGACGATTCTAAGCAGGAATAAATCACAATCGAATATAATTAGAGATGTATACCTATGCTACTTTCTTTTATGTATATTTGTAAAGGTTTCACGGCTCCAGACTCCAAAAATAACAGTAACTGTATATTATTGTCCTAATAAATTGATCGTGATATTCAAGTAAATTGAAGTAAACGAATAACGTAATTATTTTTACGTTTTAGTGCAGTTTTAGAGTAGACTTCATTGATGTTTTATTTTTAGAGTAGACTTTATTGATGTTTTATTTTTAGAGTAGACTTTATTGATGTTTTATTTTTAGAGTAGACTTTATTGATGTTTTATTTTTAGAGTAGACTTTATTGATGTTTTATTTTTTTGTTAATTTTTTTTATTTCTTGCTTCTCGGTGAACATGGCGTTCTGTATGTAGCTTATTTATCAAATACGAATATGGGTAGACCTACTAAACGCTCGGCCTACGTGAGGAAACACCGTTTAAATGAGACGTGCGCAGAAAGGGAAAAACGTCATCTCAAACTAGGATATCGACAACCGAGGCAATTTAAAAAGAAACTAGTGAAATGCGTGCTTACGAAACTGACTTACGAAATGCGGGCTTAGTGTGCCCACCGTGTCAGATTAATTCGCGATCGTCTTACCAAAGAAATGCAAAATCAATGCGTCCACCGTCTCAGCTTGGTCCACAAGCGTATATCCAACGAGACGGAAGATCAATGTGCTCAGCGTCTTAGCTTGATTCATGAGCGTCCACTCAGAGACACGGAGGAGCGATATTCCTACCGTCTGAGTCACAGTGGATCTCATGACGATTCCATTAAACCTAAACACGGCTAGATGACTTTGTTTTATGACGAAGTATCGGCGTCTATCTTCCACATTCGTGCTCTTTGTCATTAAGGAGTTCGGTAAGAAGTACAAAAATACCCCGAACTTACGCGATAGGTGGTCCTGAGCGATAACCGCGTGTGCCGAATTCGCGTAGGTCGGGGTATAATTTCGCAAATAAATTATTTTTAGTTGTGGCCGAAGACGAAAGAAAATAATAATTTAGAAAATAAGAATGTTCGGTAAAATTTAGATGACGCGAATACAAAATCGTAAACTGATTTTTTTTTAATGTAGAAGGTTTCATAAAATCTAGCATCAGTAGTCTGCCGGCTCAAAGATTTTTTTCCTCCCGCAACATTTCCTCATGCATGCTAATAATTGTAATCGAGATTAATCGAGTTGTGTAAGGCTCAAACAAAAGACGAATCGACGAGACTTGAAAATCGCATAACTCCGTGTTAGCGTAAGTCGAGATATTACTGTACCTACTAAATCTTGGATTGTCTTAAACGTATCAATATCTCATTCACTAAATATCTCTCTATTCGATATTCAGGAGTTTCCTGGTATATCTTCGGAATCCAGGGTCCAACGACCATAAAAATAAAATGGGACCCCTTGAGAATGTACCCTTTCCAACAAATTAACAACAACAAGCCGAGACGGGGCCTTCTTGGACAGGCGCGCGATAAATACAATAGAATAATTAGTACATTACGATTGTAAACCTATCCACTTTGTACATACATACACTCACGCCGATATCCCACAAGGCTAGGCAGAGACCATAGTGCATACTGCATATATACAGTCACGGCTCTTTCCCATTGGGGTGGGCAGAGATCGCTTCTTGCCACCTGCTATGATCGTTCAATGTAGCAAAGTGGCTATCCGCAGCCCACATTTCGCCTCCGCGGGCAACGAGACGTGTGTCGGGTGGCGAACCACGACGTCACCATTTTATAAGGTTCAAAACTTTAATAAAGTTCCCACGGCTTAGTGAAGAGGAAAGGAAAGAGGATGAGGTAGGAAAGGTGTATAGAGCAAGGAATGTGGATATATACTATAATATACTATCTCGGAAGGAGTAGGAAGAGACGGTAGTAGCTCGGGGGGCCGGGGTCGCTTACCCGTGTACTTAAGTCTATTTGCTGAACACTTCCACTTTGTGTATGTTCCTTTTCTAATTTGCTATATTTTCTTCGCTCTCTTGTATTATTGACTTTATTTGTTGCGTTTGTCCTGAATAAGTGTGATTCTTTCTTCTTTCTTTCTTACGGAGTACCGCCGTTAGAGTTAGTATATAAAAAAATATTACAGTTATCTACGAGTAGTTATATTTCTCACTAAAATTTATTTGAACGCGTGTCAAAGGAAGAATCGATGTTAGTGTAGTCAATACATGGCGGTCTTCAATCTCTGGTCCCCTTCGACACGAGAGGCGCCCGACGGTGGCGTTCACCGGAAACAATTAGAATTGTAACTTGACTTGTGATTCTTTTCCGTTATTCACAACGGCACACGTTTCGGCTCACAATAAAAATAATTACAATGGTGTTTTAAAAAGGTCCTCATCATTCATCATCACCTCGTGCAAGTCTATTGCTATGAGTTTCCTCCATAAAAGTTTCCTCAATAAGAGGTATGGGTCGTAGTCTCTACGTTTAGCAGGTGTTTCGGAGATCGCTGTAGTTGTTGATTGAATAGTTGTTCCCCATTATCTTGATACATCCCTCAAGTGGTACTCGCGGCCTCATGGGACGAGTTGAACTGGAGCCATTATTGTGACGGCGCCACGAAATGGCCTCCCGGACTAAGATTTTATTATTTTGTCTAGACTTATATAAGCTGAGAGAAAACATTACCAGCGGTGATTTAAAGTTATTTTTTCCTGAAGTTCTATTTTTCGGCAATAAAAATACCAAAAAAATATCATTATATACGTTGAGACAATTCCAGTGTCGTACATGTTTTTCACACATACCTTTTTTAATGATTGCCACACCGAGCTGCCTGTATCCACCGGTCACTGGCATTCTTAATTAGATCAGGGGTCCACCCAGTACAGGGTACACCTAATTTTCCCTATAGCCGAAGCCGTGGTTAATATTACCGTTGATATTGTTAGTAGGCTCAGTGGAAGAAAATCCATTCAATCCAAATGTTGTCTGGAAGAAATTGCAACTTGCGATAAGACCGCCCAACGCACTCTTTTTTTTACTTAAATATTATGTTATAAGTTTTTTATAACATAATATTAAAGAAAAAACATTATGAATCAGTAGTGGCCTAGTTGTACGACCGTGCATGCCAAGTCTTAAATCCCGTGTTCAAATCTAACGCAAATCTAACTTTTTCGAAATTATGTGCGTTATAATAATTAACTAGCATTTGCCCGCGACTGTACCCGCGTGAATGTCAGCTTTCCGCTACATGGGAAATACTGAAACAATCATACATAAAAACTCTAAGAACCACTTTTACTTGAGCTCTCGTATCTTAACGGCGGCTACTAAAATAGGGATCAAGCTGTATCTTCTTTTCTATTGGACCGATTTTGATGAAACATGCCGCAGTATTTAAGTGGGAGTAATACCTTTAAGACTGTAATAGTTTGTTCAAAATCTACCCGCTGGTTTTTGCGTGAAACTTGAACAAATAAACAAGGAAACATCGAGGGATTTGGTTTCAGAAGCCCTTAATTTGTCAATCTGATTAGTTATTTTTAAATATCTTTGATTTACAAAATTTGACATTTCATAATTTTTTAATAGTATAGATATATATAATATAACTCCAGCCTTTGAAAACGCCACTTCCGCAACTACACTAGTTTTCAAGTTATTTAAACTTTAATTACAAATCGCAATTTGTCGATCCCCAAATGACAGTGTCGTGATCGGTGATCACTCATCCGCGGTGACGGGTCGGTGTCGCGTTGATTTCCTCCGGGAGACCTACCCGGGGCTGCAGAGTCGGCCCTACGTTCGGAGGTCTTGAGGGATGCAATACGTATTACAAGGAAATCAACAGATTGCATTTGGTAATAGATATAGAGGTTGTAATTCTGTTGTAACAGAACCTAACTGAATTTAGACTCTCCCTATCTTTTTCTAATGCCAAACGCCAAAACGAGACAGCAAACATTTTTTAACGAGTACCAACCTACAATTCTGTCAAAAGGTACATAAAATGTGTTTTTGCATATCTGTAGTCGGCATATTCCGAGATCGCGTCTAAATCTCTTAATTTTGACGTGTCTAAACGAAAGTGACAACACTACAATTGTAGCTATCTCCTTTTGGCCTTTGACATTAGAGAAAGATAGGGAGAGACCAAATTTAGTTAGTTCTATTACAACAGAATCAGCGAATCAGCGAATTCTATTGTTATAGCAGGATTGCTATAACAATAAAGTTTTGTTTAATCGGGTGATATCGTGTAACCCGTTAGCAGGTGCTTAATTTTTTTTTCAGTTTAAACTATATTATGATATTTTCTACTACCACTTTGCATTAAATTACGATACGAATTTAAATCTACCCTCGAATTTCAGTTATAACCTAACCTAGTCACTGACTCAATGAAGTCCACTCCACACGCAACGTAATGACGAGATATTTTCGTTCGACATGAAATAATCGTCCCGTCGTCGTGTCGTCGCGCCGCGCCGCGGGGTCCGACTGCAGTCGTATCTGTTCTCATTTGTGTCGGCTCGACTAATACTATTGCGTGTTAATAGTATCCGGAATGTATCATGCGTATACGTATGCGTATTATAAAAAAACATTTTTTTTTTGAAATTTTAGTCCTGTAGACTGGTAACACTGCACCGAGTAGCTGCGCGAAATTTGTGAGGGATCTGTTTCTTACAGTTTTTTTTAAACTGCAGATCTTATACACATAATTATAAATAGCAATAGGTAAACTTAAAAAAAATCGCGACATTATTATCTTCATCAGATTCTGGAAGTTCATTGCTGGTCATAGGTTTTCTTCTTAAAAAGGAAGGATTTGCCAGAATATCCACATTAGTAAAGCTTCTCGGAGACAGCAGTAGATTTTGACTGAATAACAGGATAACGCTGATGCCCATTATTCTGGCACATTCCATAGCTGGTTCTCACAGCATCCTTGAGAAGAAATGCCATTATTTTGCCAACGTGACGCAGTCAATTCTATTTACCAACATATATAACATCAGCCAATTAAATTATATAATTAATCGAATCAAATGAATCCTGAATACTGTACTTTAGATATCAGTTCAAGTATTACAAACTCCATTGTTATGGCTGTTGACGTTCAATAAAACAAAAGCCGAATCAGCATAACAATCGACCAAACAATTATTGAACTTAATTAATTGCGAGTTGAAGATAAATGTTTAATTCCGTTTTCGAATCCGAATTTTCAATCTCATTTACACATTGGGATACGGGTCTTAAAAGTTGTATTGCATAAATTCAATGTGCTGAACTAAGCCACGCGGGTTTTCCGATTACAATTTTACCGTTAATTAAATATAATCATAGCGCATGTGTGAACGCTTTTATAGAAAGCCATACATTACATTTATCTGCGGCTATAAGCCGCGTGCGCGCGTATAGCTACATGATTTATCAGGATAATGTGCATCAGAACTAATTTATCACTCACATTTTGTACTCTACATTTGCGGTGTGGCGCCAACGTAATAATAGCGTCATTCCATATCTTCCTGTGGGTGCCGCGACAACCAGCTAAGGGATATATCTGGATATCGGGCAGCAACTTTATCCTGTTATACAATCAAAATCCACTGCAGTCTCCAAGATACGTGCCAAGCGTGGATTAGAGCGAATCCCTCCTTTTTAAAGTGGAGGCCATCTCCAGCAGTGGACTTGCACGGGCTAGTGATGATGATAGAATTGATTATGCTGATAATTTAACAAAACCAGACTTATGAGCGGAACATCGAAAGAGAAGGTTACATGAACAAGAGTTTCAATCGTGGGTAAAACACACATATTGTAATTGAAAAGTTATTGGAGGTAATTTTGCCGTAACAGAATTTAACTAAATTTAATCCCTCCCTATCTTTTTCTAATGTCAAACACCAAAACGAGATAGCTACAATTTTAGTGTTGTCAGTTTCGTTTAGACACGTCAAAGGTAGAAGATTTAGATGCGACCTCGGAACATACGGACTAAAGATACGCAAAAACGCAACTTTTTTTTAAACCGTTTAACAGAAATGTAGGTTGGTACTCGGTATAAATGATTGCTATCTCGTTTTGGCGTTTAACATTATAAAAAGATAGGAAGAGACTAAATTTAGTTAAGTTAGTTACAGCAGAATTAGCACCATTGAGAGCTAGGAGTAGAGCTAAATTAGGAGACCTCAAGAGTGTGTGCAGTAAAGTAACTATGAAACTAACTAAGCGGTGATGAATGGACCGCTTTATACATAAGCCCTGAAAACAGTACCCCCACTCCACTGTCATAAGACATATGGCCGTATCTGATAATTCTTGTAAGGCATATTTAAAATATAAAACCATAAATATAAACACCTTCTTGTGTTGATTCTAAACATCTATAGGTATAACTCATTTTCCGAAAACAAAAATGTTAGTTGCTTCCTTTTTTCTTATAATAGCAGTACTATAAAATATGACTGAAACATTAATCTATTTATACTATTATAAAATTGTTAAATGTCAAATTTTGTAAATCAAAGATATTAAAACAAAAAATAATTCAGATCGATTAATTAAGGGCTTCTGAAATCAAATCCATCGATGTTTGTTTGTTTTTTTGTTCGAGGTTCACGAAAAAACCAGCAAGTAGATTTTGGTGAAACTAGTACAGTACTAAAGGTATTTTTCCGACTTAAATATTGCGGCATATTTTATCAAAATCGGTCCAATAGAATTTAACATACAGCTTGATAACTATTTTAGTAGCCGCCGTTAAGGTACGAGAGCTCAAGTAAAAGTGGGTCTTAGGCTTTTTATATAAATCTACGTTTGTTTCGGGATTTTCCATGTAGTGGAAAAACAACATACACGCAAGCGGAGCCGCGTGCAAGAGCTAGTTATTAAATAAACTTGTTGCGAGGACATATATTCCTGCGGCAACTAGTCACAGGATTGAAACTTTGTATGTTAACTCTGTTCTATATTAAAATATAATTATCATCGTTGTCATCAGCATGTTTAAGTCCACAAGTCCACCGATGGACATAATGCCCATCGGTTAGGCGTCTCGAAAATCGTAGATATTCTTTAAATTTCTTGGTATTACCCTGACTGGTGTGTCTTTTGTACTTTTTCCACAGAAAAATATATCAAAGAAATATTAATGAAAGAAAGAGCCCCGGGTGTAATGTAATTAGTGGGGTGTCCCTGTTTCGTGAGATCTTTTCATATTCTTTTGGAGCGCTCGCGATGGCTCTAATTGACGGAGTTCAGTTATTAAGAATAAGAGAGAGGTCCGCTTGAAACTTGGGTCGACCCCCTTTGATGCGCTGCAGCCCTGGTACCGCGCCGCCCAATTTGCACTTTCTTTTTACATAATAATATATTACTATTACAAAATTGTNAAGGTCCGCTTGAAACTTGGGCCGACCCCCTTTGATACGCTACAGCCCTGGTACCGCGCCGCCCAATTTGCACTTTCTTTTTACATAATAATATATTACTATTACAAAATTGTTAAATGTCAAATTTTCAAAAATCAAGGACTAAACACAAACAACTCAGATCGACTAAATAAAGGCTTCTGAAACCAAATCCGTCGATGTTTGTTTGTTTGTTTATTTGTTTGTTCGGGCTTCATGCAAAAACCGGCCAGTAGATATTGTTTAAAGTATTCCAGTTTTAAAGGTACTATTCCGCCTTAAATACTGTGGCATGTTTCATCAAAATCGGTCCAGTAGAATTGAAGATACAGCCTGATCCTTGTTTTAGTAGCCGCCGTTAAGGTACGAGAGGTCAAATAAAAGTGGTTCGGAGTTTTTTTTTATATAAATCTATGATTGTGTCGGTATCTCCAATTTAGCGGAAAACGAACATTCACGCGGGCGGAGCCGCGGGCAAACATAGTTATGTTATAAAGTTTTAATAGTGATGTGCAATGAAATACACTTTATCTGTACATAGTAGGTATAATCCTACTCACTTTTGAACCTCACAAAATGGCGGCGTTGTGGTTCGTAACCCGACACGTCTCATTTCCCGCGGGGGCGAAAAGTGGGCCACGGATAGTCACTTTGCTCGTAGCAAGTTGAACAAAGTGGTCTCTGCCTTACCCAATTCTTCGGTAGTATAGTGGTCAGTACCCCGCTAGTCACGTGGGAGACCGGGGTTCGAT
This sequence comes from Thaumetopoea pityocampa, assembly GCA_017165845.1. Classification (NCBI taxonomy): domain Eukaryota; kingdom Metazoa; phylum Arthropoda; class Insecta; order Lepidoptera; family Notodontidae; genus Thaumetopoea; species Thaumetopoea pityocampa. The sequence goes on from WUAW01020670.1 coordinate 42,166, forward strand.
TCCTCTCCGGAGGACCAAGGAAAAAGGCGTGATTGTATGTAATCCTAACTGCAGGATACGGGTCTCCTATAGGGTTAATCTATAATCCGTCACGTTGGTTACCTCCGACTTTTATCATCACCATTTGAAGATAATGATTATAAATTATTAATACGCACAGGCATTAAGTCAGCCTGCACATATTTTGTGTATGAAGTGTAAGTAAATAAATAAATGGTTTCGAAAAGTCATAGGTAGTCGTTGAATTCGAACTCAAGATCTAAGACTAGGCAGTGCATGGTCAAACTACTAGGCTATCACTACTCCAATAATTAATTGAATTATTCTGTGTTACCAGTGTATTATAAAAATAAATATCTACGATAAATATATCAGTAAAATGTCCGTTCATTTTCTTTTTCAAGTGTAACAGACATAAGCCTTATTACAAAGGAAATAATACAATCACCAAGTCGGGGACTCATTTCCACAAGAAAGTAAGGCAGTTAGTCCAAAAAGTGTTTCCTCAAGCGGCGAATACCCAGTTAAATGTACGAACAAGCGGCGCGGGGGCTATATGGCCGCGATGGACCCGGGCGGCGGCCAAGGACTGGATGGCGCAAAAAGATGCGCCCATTTCTTGTCCTGGGCAGACGAGCGCTTCTATTATATATATATATATAACTAACTTTTGTCCGCGGCTTCGCCCGCGTGAATGTCGGTTTACGCTACATGGGAAATCCCGACACAACCAATAGATTTATACAAAAAGCCGGAAAACCACTTTTACTTGACCTCTCGTACCTTAACAGCAGCTACTAAAACAGGGATCAAGCTTTAATTTCAATTCTACCCGACTGATTTTGTTTAAACATACCGTATTATTTAAGTTGGAATTGTACCTTTAAGACTGTAATAATTTAACCAATATCTACCGGCTGGTTTTACGTGAAGCCCGAACACACAAACAAACAAATCAACATCGACGGACTTGGTTTCAGAATCCCTTAATTAGACGACCTGAGTAGTTTTTTTAATATCTTTGTTTTAAAAAATTTGACTTTTTACAAATTTATAATAGTATAGATAATATTCATGTGATCGAGACGATGAGCTTATCCTCTAAATTTCAATATTCTTTGTTCCAATCACAATAAGAATCTTCACTCTTCCAACAATTTACTTTTACGATGCCAATCTCACATGTTCTGGTTTCTCTTTCACTCATCTTTTTTCGTTTAAATTAGTTCTCTGCAATGTTCTTCCCTCAAACATGCGAATATCTTCCATTCGCTATTAAATTTCGTAAAATCCTTTCGCGTCAAATGGCGAAATCTTCTCTTTAAAGTAAGGTTTAAAATTATATTAATAACGTGCATTGGTTTGTCTTGGTGTGTAGCACCGGCATAATGATAGAGTGACTCCATCACTTATTTATGGGTGCTCTGAAAACCGGTGCTCTAAGGGATATACCAGGATAATGGGAAGCAGAGAAATCCAGTTATTTAACCAAAATCTACTGCTGTCTACAAAACTTATATGTCAAGCGCGGAGATTATGGAAACCCCCTCCTTTTTATGACGGAGGTTCTTGTCCAGCAGTGGAGTTTCAAGGGCTGATGATGATGCTGACGACGACCATCATTCAAGTAGTGGCCACAAGAAGAGGTCCGTCTGCACAGCTCTTCCAAACTGTACACAAAACTCCCATTTGTATAAGTTTGTTGCCGCGATTTGCATAACGTTTGCATTTTAAGTTGGGCTCCTTGGACTCGGCTCCATCGCTGACATATAACTAATATAATTGAACACAATAACATTACTATCTCCAGTCCATATCCCTCCTTACACAGAGGCCCGGATTTTCCCTGATAAGGAGGTGGGATTAACAGATTTCACATATTCTTGTCGTCATGCAAGTATTCTTACGAAATATTCAGAATGTGCAGAAATGTTTGTATCAGAGTCGCGGAGTTATTTATCTATATATGCATTAGTATAAATGTATTATATATCGCTGTCACACAAAATACAGGGAATTCTAGTTCGGGATTAAATCAGTGGGAGTGTGCAGAATATTATTATTAGATAAACTTACTAACTTTTACGCACGGCTACGCTCGCGTTAATGTCGCGTTATTTTTTCTATCTTTCAAGTTTCTTTTTCGGGATAAAAGGTGTCCTATGTTATTTTCTATACCCCTGACAAAGTGTGTACAAAATTTCATGATGACCGATTAAAGAGTTAAGGCATGGAAACGTAACAAACAAACTCACATTCGCATTTATATAATATTAGTTAGGACGGTGTAAAATTATAAAGCCGTCCGTAAGTTTTACCAGCACGTACCCCTACGGTGCGTTCAAAGTTCGACGAATTATTTATACGGTGTGTCGCTAGAGGCGCTGGAGACGTTCGTTACGAGCCACTAAGCTCATTTTACGGTCATTTTAGTTGCCCAAGTAGTTTACAACTCGCTTCCCATACGTGCGTAATGACTCTCCAAGTTAACACACGTGATCGGTACATTTATTTGTTGTAGGGCTTGTAGGTGTCTTGATATTTGAAGTAGGAAGGAAAGGGAAGGACTGATTCTGCAAGTTGCGCGTAGCGGGGTTTTGTTGGGACTAATCTCGTAGTCTTGACTAAATATTCCGAAAGAAGATATGAAAGCCAGTGGAATTGAATTGACTTAGATCGAAGATCTAACAATATCGAGTAGATTTTGTAGGAATTGCACCATGCCAGTTAAAATTGGGATGAATGATGACACGAAGAAGAATAATTGAAGCCATTTCTGGCATGAAGGGTTTTTTTAAATGTACAAATATACAGACAATCCCACTCTAGGAACCCTGAGAAAGAACATCAATGGTTAACACTTATTATTATCCTATGATTAAGTCTTACATTACATTTGAATTTGGAACGTGTTATTCTTATATGAATATTCATTATGTGTTCTCATTTTCGCGCGAGCATGTGTTAAATCTTCTCATGATATTAAAATGGAGTGCGGTGATAAGGAAAACCGAATTGTTGTGATAGCATTACAAAGTACGTATGGAGACGAATGCAATTTTTGAAAATTTTCATCCGCTTGGTATTAGTCAAATGTATGTGAATCGGGCTATTGATAGGTACAATGAGACCTCTGTTTGTGACAGAAAAAAATCTGGCCGTCCACGTAGTATTCGCACTAAAAATGCGATCAAGGCAGTGAAGGAAAGAATTCGAAGAAATCCTGTCCGAAAGCAAAAGATCTTATTTCGGGAAATGAATATAGAATATATATACAAAACACAAATATTTACAATAGGCTACATAACAACTTCAAACAAGTTTGTTGTAGAAAATGAGTATATAGATAAAAACTCATAATACTTTTATATTTGTGCTTAAATAAAAGTTTCTTAGGTATTTATTTATATGGTAAAAATTTGAACCTTTCAAAAAGCTTTTTTGAAAAATTTAGATAAATTGTACAAAGACGTTGTAAATACCATCTAATAACACGCGTGGACACTTCAATTCAGGTTACATTACGCTATCATGACCTCTGGAGATAATAAATATGAAACAGACGCTGCGTGCGACCATTCCATGTTCATAGTACGTACAGCCAGAAACTGGAATAGTCTTCTTGCCTCGGTATTTCAGTTCGATTATAACGTAGGTGTCTTTAAGACAAGAGTGAATAGGTTTTTATTAAGCTAGTACGTGTTACCACCATAGGTTACATCACCGTTTACCATCAGGTGTGACTGTAGCAAGTACTGCATTAAATATGGTGAAAAAAATTTCATCACATAGCCCCAGTGTTGAATCCGACACCTTTGACTGCACGGCCCGACGAGGCAGCTAGGTATCATACGGCCCGACACCTCAACCTAAAGTAAAAGCTCGCCTGCATTACGTGTATCATCGAGGGAAAAATTCAAATGTACCGTTTTCTTGATAATAACAAATATCCTTATCGACCTAGAGCCAAAGGCCATGAGAGAACTACCGCTACAACAGACGAGGGTGAGAGTGAGAACCTGCTTGGTGGAAAATTCGTTTTACACTATATCTGAATATTTTGCTAAGGCTAAGTTTTGACGATTTTTGTACCGTAAAAAATTTGACATGTAGTTTTGGAATTTCATTAATTTGCATGCCTCTTGGGGTTGGAATGTGCTGCTCGATTATTATTTATTTTCTTTATTATTATTATTTTTTGTAATAAATTGTAGTCTCTTTTTCACGAGAGTGTCTTTGTTATTTTGAATTATTTTAAAATATTTGCCCGTCGAAATATATAGTGGGTTTGAACTTAATGTAAAAACCTATTTATAAACTATGCATATATAATATTAGTAAATAAAGTATTCATTCTATTCATAGAGTTTAAACCAGAACTCTCCTTTTTATAGAGGAGATTCATGTCCAGCCGTGGTCTTTAAAGGACTTATAATGATGAGGAGACCTTTGTGAGTACAACAGTGAGTTATTTCAGTGGCTGAAATCGATGAAGTATATGATCTTGACTGCGAAAGCCGTTAATTTGAGTCATAATTTCCGTAACATACAACATCAGTTCACTATCATTTCGAGTAATTTGGTGAATAAATATACAATGGCAATTTGTTTTACGATGTGTAATGATAGTCGTGAAATTAAATGATATGTCACATTCTGTATAAAAAGGAAATTGTATGACTCCAAGCGAACCATGTTACTTATTAGGCTATGTTGTAATTTATGTGGTAGCTTAATTTAGGACGTAATGTTAATAAAAATTACAAGCGAACAAAGCGTATATATGTATGTGTGGTATATGTAAAACATATATTATATATTACCTCAGTATCACCCAAACGTTGACTGGTAAAGATTACCTTACGTATTAAGTCTGCCCTGGATGTTATGAGACTCAACTAAGGGATATACCAGGATAATGGGCAGTGCTGTCTTGTTATTCAGTCAAAATCTAGTGCGATATCTAAAATGCCTGCCAAGCGTGAGAGATTATCACAAATCCCTGTTGTTTAAGGAGAAAAACCAGGTCCATCGGTTGATTTCCATGTGTATTGTTGATCGCATGCCCACTATTCGTCATATTTAATGATCGATCGAGTGTTTGCGAGTGTCATTAGTATCCATATTTTGTCTACGACCTTAATTGGGTCAACCGTTCAGTTGATAGAAGGACCAGAAAGTACGATGTGGACCTTCGAACCGGATACTTCCCGGTTCGAAGTTGCAATTTGAATATAAACGTGGGTCTGTAAAATAATTTTTGACAGGGTGCGTGCACGAGTGTACGCGTAACAAGTATTCCATCACACATATTGAGTGTGCCACCTGCGTGCCCTGCGGCTGGGCCGTCCCCGTGCAGCTATGAATATTTTTCTGCTTTTTGATATGGCACTTTTTGAAGGGGTGATGACTGTAGTTAAGTAATTATACATATGTATATTTTGAACATATATAGTTCGCAGAACCGATAGACGTTGGGGTCCTAAAGTGCTGGAGTGGCGACCCCAAACCGGAAAGCGTAATGCGGGTAGACCCCCGGATAGGCAGAACGATGACTTTATGAAGGTCGCAGGCAATCGGTGGATATAGGCGGCTCATTACCGCTTGGTGTGGTGATAATTGAAGGAAGCCTATATCCAGCAGTGGACGTTTGTGCGCTGATATGATGTGGTGATGATGATATTTTAAATGTGGCAAACGGGCATTCAGCACATTTGAAGTTAAATGGTTACTGCACACTATAAATATCTGTTAAACATTTTGTATAGCTGGGCATGCTGTCTCAAATCCTATGTAGGTACGTCGCTACTCCCGAGGTTAAATAATTTGTTATGCTTCTAGTGCCCATAATTGCGGGCCATACCTTCTGACGTTGCGAGAATAGAATAGTATTTGAATCGCACCTATTTAACATCAGATTACATGTTAGATGTATTATATATGTATGTAAGGTGCTTACTAAACTTATTCAGTAAAGCCCTTTTACCGACAAACCTGTATTAATTAATTTACAAATATAAAGAAACAGTGAATTGTAACGATACAATAAACAAAATTTCACAACACACACACACACACACGCACGCACACACACACACACACGCACGCACACACACACGCACGCACGCACACACACGACACACACACACACGCACACACACACGCACGCACGCACGCACGCACGCACAAACGGGTCTCCACTCATGTATTATAAAGTGTGTGTCGGAATATTTGTATGAATGTAATGTAAGGTGTATGTAAAAACATTCATTAATTTGTCAAGAGTGATTTGTTATTGTATTTATAGATATATCTATATACGCCAAGGAGTACAAGTGCCGCATCGTCACACAGTATTGACGTCACTGAACGTAGTAAGGTGTTAGAATTCGTAGTGCATCTACGTAAGTGTCTACGGCGTAGCAGAGTGCGGCTACGGCGCCCCCAGGGCTACGCGCGACATCGCTCACCACATATTGAAACTCCCACTCAAATAAAATGCCTCCCACTAAATGCACGGCCATATTCTAGGCGTTGCTCCGAGGTGTGAAATTTACATATGTTTTAGTCGACATGTAATACCTATATGTATGTGCGCACTGTGATTATTCAATTCAATTGAATTCAATTCATTTTATTACTTGTTTAACACAGGTAGTAAGAACAAGATGGAATTTGTTTTAAAGTACGCTATGTTATGCCAACGTGCAGTGGCGTACAAATATTTTCAAACATTATTAAATATTATATGTATTTTCCGTAGAAGAACCAAAGTCGGTGACATAGCCCGTAGGGTAAGCAAGCTGAAGTGGCAATGGGCAGGCCACATAGCGCGAAGATCGGATGGCAGATGGGACAAAAAGGTCCTTGAATGGAGACCGCGTAGCAAGCGCAGTGTGGGACGGCCACCTACCAGATGGACCGACGACCTGGTGAGGATCGCTGGGTCTCGTTGGATGCAGGTGGCTATGGACCGGTCGCGCTGGAATTCGATTGGAGAGGCCTATGTTCAACAGTGGACAGCTATGGGCTGAAATGATGATGATGATATGTATTTTATTTATTGTATTGATGAAATATCATCATGAACGACAACATTTTGTCCTTTTTTAGAGGACACACGTATCCCGTAATATTCTTGAAATCTGTGTGGTATGGTGGTAGAGAATTCTCAAAGGGAAGTGGACATATTTCCACTGTAACATTTCTACAAGAATTCGGTATGAGTCAGTATATCGGCACTCATAGTCTCATATAATCAAGATCTTTGACAATTTCTCGAAGCTCTATTAAAGCTTTATTAAAGACTCTATTGTTTGATTGTGCAGGATTGAATATAATATTGTTCAATCTATTCTTTTTTTTGGAATGCCCTTCCTACCGGAATCAGGCTATGTGTGTGCGTGATTAATTCAAGAAAAATGTCCACGAACTCGTTTTGCGTGAATAAGCAGAATCATCGTAACCTTATTTTCCTTGTTTTTAACCGACTTAAAGTATGTTATAATAGTGTGGTAGTTTATTATCATATTATTTGATAATATCAATTATATATTAGTTCATTGTATTCTCATGTATGTGTTAATATGTAATAATCATTTTATTCTCTAAATTCAGCACAAAATTTCTTTTCGTCTGTCAATGCACCTACTTTTTTATCTCTGTACTACCCTAAGGTTGACTGGTAGAAAATCCCTAAGGCTAGTCCGCCTGTACATGTTTTATGTATGAAGCGTAAATAAATAAATTTATTCATATCAATTTTATCAGATATACAGAAGGTGGAGTTCTTCTAAATTATTGCACTAAACGCCCATAAACATTTGAATCATCGTGTGTGTACTTTGGTTGAAATTTAATATATACCGTGTCATAATTATTCAGTATCCTATGTCCTTTTCAAATTATACTAAATTCACCATTTCTATTTTTGTTGAGATGTTGAAAAAGTTGGTGATTAATCCGCAAACAAAGCTATTGTCAATTTTAATTTGCAAAGTTAGACCCTATTATGTTGTATTATAGTTTGACTCAAGCTTTTGGTATTAAAATTAAGCTATTTGACTTGCTCGAAAGCGCATTAGTCGGTAGCCGTCTCTGGGCGACCGTGACTAATCTTTAAATCTCTGTGGAGACAAGGCGGGCCGAAGGGCATCGCGTCCGTTAAGAGGACTTTGTCTTGGCTGTGTCTGAAACAGCACAAGTTACTTTTATTTTATTTTAATATTCTCTTGCTGTGTGATGCCGGCATTTTAATCGCGTCACTTCATCTATAGTTTTGGGTGCTGTAAGAACCAACTTAGGCAGAGGTCCTCAAACTTTTTTTTGTCTTGTAGACCACTTGTAATGATTTTCACTTTTGGGTAGACCCCAAAGTGTGGTTAATATAAAACCTTTGTAAATTTATCAACATCAAATGTGGTTTTGATAGTTGGCGTAGACCCCTTGCAAGTCCCTGTTGACCCCTGGGGGTCGATATAGACCGCTTTGGGTATCAATGAACTAAGGGATGTACCAGCATAATAGACAGCAATTTTTTTCAACGAGTCAACCACCAAGTATATAAATTAAGGCAAATCCCTTCTTTTTATGGTGGAGGTCCAGCAGTGGACTCTTATAGGACGATGATGATGATAATAACTAATTCTCCGTAGTAAATCTACTCGTGAGTACACTGGTGATGTAGTGGTGCCAGACACGGTTTGTGATCAAAAGGTCGTAGGTTCGATCCCGATCCCATCCCAGTCAGTTATTTCTAATTCATATACTATCTACATTCACACACCAACGTAGTTAATGGAGAAGAAAATTCGTGAGGAAACCTGCATGCCCGCATGACTACGGCATCCCCCTCCCTACGAGGCGAGGTCCGTGCCCCTGTAGTGGAGTCGATATGGACTGGTGATGATCATATATGAAGTGTATACACGTACAAAGCCGCGGTTAAACCTAGTATTCGTACATTTATGAATAATATAAAGGAGAGTGAACTGAAATGGCGCAATATATCAGCACAACATAAAAGCACATCCTTCTTTGTCATTCAAAAAGCTTTATAAGTTCGTGGACCCTGCGTCTGTACGTCTAGCGATATTCCTTTCATTCCTACTCTCGCTGTCCCTCTCCTCGCTCCGAACTCACCGTAAATAGGTTCTCATAACTTATTCGCTTGTATTGTGAACTTAAGATATATGGACAGTGTTTACTTAATGTTACTGAATGTATCCTGTTTAACTTATAATTCTTCGCATTTTACTATAACTCCCAATTCCTCACTAATATATGCAATCACGCCGGTATCCCATAAGGGTAGTCAGTGACCACAGTTCGTCACATACTACGATACTGACACACCTATCTCGCCTAATCCATATTCATACATCCTTTCATACAAATTCACTTTCGTCGATTGAAGGCGCTATGAATATTTGACTTTTTTTAAACAAGTTTCTCACTAATGTTATATTTTAAACAAGTTTCTCACTAATATTATATTTTAAACAAGTT
>WUAW01020672.1:5519-17518 GCA_017165845.1 Thaumetopoea pityocampa
AGTGATGACTTATGGCTCTGAGACGTGGTGCTTCACAAAAGGACTTTTTTAGAGGCTCAATGTCGCGCAGCGAGCTATGAAGAGGGATATGCTCGGTATTTCTCTACGAGATCGAGTCAGGAATAAGGAGATCCGTAGAAGAAACAAAGTCGCTGACATAGCTCGTAGGATAAGCAAGCTGAAGTGGCAAGGGGCAGGCCACATAGCGCGAAGATCGAATGGCCGATGGGGCAAAAAGTCCTTGAATGGAGACCACATACTAGCAAGCGCAGTTTGGGACGACCACCTACGAGATGGACCGACGACCTGGTGAGGATCGCTGGATCTCGCTGGATGCAGGTGGCTATGGACCGGTCGCGCTAAAATTCCATTCGAGAGGCCTATGTTCAGCAGTGGACAGCTATGGGCTGAAATGATGATGATGATGAAAACAAGCTGAGTTGATGGCGTTACTTAACTACGCAAAAGGTATGGAGTAAAACGCGAGTAACACAATCAGTATGGAGTTTGATGTAGACAAATGTGCGGGCATCCATGTACAATGGGGTACACTTGTTAACTCGGAAAGTTTGCAAATCACAGATGATATGGTCCTTAGAACCCTCGGTGAGTCGGAAAGCTATAAATACCTTGGTATGTCGGAAACATTAGGCATAGCTGACAGTGATGAAAAACAAACATTGACAGCGCAGTTTCTGGGACGCCTAACAAAGGTTCTCAAGTCTTTTGTCTGGCGGAAACAAGGTCCGCGCTTTCAATGGATAGGTTACACCTGTGCTAGCCTATTCATTTGGCATACTGAGGTGGACTCAAACTGAACTAGAAACTTTGGACAGAAGAGTTCATCGAATTATGACAGCATATCGCATGCATCACCCTCGTTCATCTATAATGAGATTGTATATAGAAAAGAAATTAAGGGGACGGGGATTTATTTCCCTTAAAACCCTACATAACCGTGAGGTATGCAGCCTCTGGGAATATTTTCTTGGGATGGCCGAGGATATGCACCGCGATGTTGTCAAAGTTGATAACGGCTTCACAGCGCTCTCCATGGCAAAAAAGAACTGGCGCAAGCCACCGGTTTTAAGTATTACGGACCGCATAGCTATATGGCGGGACAAGGAACTACACGGACGGTTCTATCGGGCCCTGTCAGCTCCTGAGATAGACCAGCTTTCTTCCGTAGCTTGGCTACGCTTCAGCAATCTCTTTGGAGAAACTGAGGGGTTTGTCTTTGCAATTATGGAACAAAGTTATCATGACGAACAACTACACATACATCATTAAGAACGGGACAGTCGACATCTGTTGGGGGTGTCACTGTCTGGGTGAGTCCATTAGACATGTTGTTTCCGGTTGTTCTTGTCTTGCTAATGCAGAATACTTGCACAGACATAACCAGGTAGCGAAGATTATCCATCAGCAACTTGCCCTAAAATATAGCCTTGTGGATACGGGAGTACCATACTACCAATATCGTCGGGATCGATCTATTATTACTGACAGGACCATTATAGCAAATAAGCCTGATGTAGTGGTAATAGATCGATCAGCGCGTCATGCAATGATTGTAGATATCACCACTCCCCAAGACGTTAACCTCGTGAAGCTGAGTACGAAAAACTGAGTATCTGGACTTAGCACACGAGATTTCCGCCATGTGGGATGTCGATTCTACAATCATAGTGGCGATAATCATGACGGTTCATGGATTAGTAGCGAAGAGTTTCGATCAACACCTATCTACCCCCATGTTGGTCTAATGTGGGTTGGCAATTTATCTAGATAGCTGTGATCTGGATAGGTGAGAAAATGTGAAAAATAAAATTAAGTGCATTCTTAAATTTTATTTTTAGTGATTCTACTTCTTATCATATCTATAAAACATAGTTAGAATAGCAAAAAAATTATATACTATGATATTAAACAAGGTTATCTCATATAAATGTGTAATCATTTTCCCAGAAATGATTTTCATTTTATTTATTTATTATTGAGGACTTATTGACTAATTAAAACTAATGTTTAAACAAAAAAAGGCCAGTAAAAAATTTCATCAAATATTTAGTGTATATTATATATACCTAATATCTATTATTAAAAATAAAATAACTAAATTTTATTGTAAGAATGTAATAACATCCCATGAGGTAATGAGAAAAATTTGAAAGAAACCAATCAAAGCTTGGTCGTCCAAGTGCTGCATAAGTAATTATATACCAACCTCATAGCTGCGATCATGTTTCACTGACCATATACAGATTGCAATGGAAACTATGCTTATAAAGATCAATGGTATGAAAACAAGTATCCACAAATGTCGTCCAGTTGTCAACTGATCACACACAAGCAGTTCGAACATGAGTAATATTAAATGAATAGCAAGACTTATAAGCATTGCTTTGTAATGAATATAAGCTTCACCCTCCAACCTGAAACAAATCAATAATTAACATTAACCTGAAAGAACTTTCAAATCATGGGTGCCCTCATAACATCATTATTATCAGCCCATGGGAGTGTTGGACATGGGTCTCCTCCGATTGGCCAAGTATTGGACATGGGATTTGCCTTAATCTCCATACTTGGCAGGCATCATGGAGATTGCAATAGATTTCTATTAAACATCAGGATAATGCTGCTGCCCATTATCCTGTTACATCCCATAACCCTTCTCCAATAATTACAATTCACTTTGTTAATGATCATAAATAATTATATTACATAGGTATATATTTAGTAACAACTAGATATTTTGGATATATTACACAGTCACTTATACATAGCCTGTGCAATAATTAATCATTCTAGGTCATATCAAAGGTAAACATGCAAAAAGAAGAACAATATAGACTTTCCAGTAAGGGCTACAAGTTATGTAATGTGGTCTATATTACCAAATATTGCATTGATTGAAGTCATATTAGTAGTCACAATCCTCACATTAGAACCAATGGAGAACAGTTAACACAGAAAAACATTTGTTTCAAATTAATATTAACAATAATTAGATAAAAAATGTTTACCTGAAGTGAGGGTACTGCCACCACACATAAGTGCCCACCGTAGCACCAAGGACCACAAGAAATTTCCACACCCAAATTGGTGTAAAAACTGCCCAATAAGACCATGTTATAGATTTGTCTAACTTTAAAGCTAATAACGCAGTAAATATGAGTAAGCAACTGTGTACGACGAATTTGCTGTGGGCAATAAACAATCACTTTATTATTTAATCATTTCAAAGACAATAATTCCACCGATTTAAAAATTACCTAGGATTAAAATCCCGAAATAAAGTTTGCAGATTCATTTCCATACACATTCGGGTAGTTTGATGTTGTTATCATTTCATTTTATAATCAGTTAATCATAAAATAAGTGTATCCAAGGCTTCAAACAAACATAACACGAATCAAGAAACTGAAACATATAAAATATCTCTCGTGGTTAAGTTTTGTTAGAATGGCAGAGTTAATAAAACATTTTTGCCAGTTTCACGTATCTCTTGTGGATCTGATACTCGAAACTCTCGGAGAGTTGATGTTCCTTGCTGAAACTTACAGACGACAGACTACAAATAAAAAAATTATGAAACTATAAGGTTGTTGTAATACTATCCTTCAAGTTATAGAGTATATAATATAGAGTATTCCTGCGAAAATAAATAAAAGATCTACTTCTTTTTTCATAGTGGCAATCGGTTGCAAATTCGCGCCAATTCTGGCAGTATCGAGTGTATATATTTTATAAGTTATATAGTATTTTCAAGTGAAGAATAAAATATTGGTGTATCATTTTATTATATATTTTACTGCTTCTTGGGAGTTTTGAAGTCAATCCGAAGACTACCACTTTGATCACGCAAAATGCCTTGAAAAAATATAGTCACTTTGCTATGTTAATCATAGTTTTAATGCAATGTTTCAATATTGTTCACGATTATTGACGATTAATAAACAAAACAACACCAAATTTATATATGTTAAACATCACAATAAACTAATATAAAACATTAAAATAAAACTTCAAGTGACGCTTCACTCGGGTTGGCGCCAAAACTCCAAACAAAAGACCTAAAAATATTTCTTTTTACATATACAAAACGCCTTAAGGGTAACAGAGATAGATACATTCTATCTGTTTGGTATCAGTCTAGCCATTACGCCATTTCATATATGTCTCAATAGTGATATTTGTGTTAAAATCGAAAATAATATTTTTTATTTTTATACTAGTTACGGTAATCGGCTTATAAGCAATTTCGCTGTGGTTGTTGCATACATCACGTCACAATGGTAATTAATTGATTATAATAACGAAGCAACGCATGGTTGAGCAAGGATGAATATTTAATAAGTAATAAAATAATTTAATTGAGAGACATACAATTTTGAATTGACGTGAGTCAATGTAATGTTATATGATCAATAATCAAATATTAGTGATGACACTGATGACACTGAGACAGCTGAAAATAGTCCAAATTGAAGTAGATTGAATCGGAAGGCAAATATAAACCAACCGTAAAACAACAAACATTTGGAGTCGTTACGAAAACAACGGCAACTAGGTACAGCATTACTGTGGTACACAAAACGACAAACAAAATTTTTTTACAACAAATATTTTATCAGTAATTTTCTATCGTAATTAACAGAACAAAAAGGTATGTCGATTATAGTCATTATGTTAAATTACATCTACACGTATTATAAGATCTCATCGTGATCTAATATGGCGGATAATTAAAGATGCCAATAACGCTTATATTGCATTTCCTAATACTGTTATTGTAACCTGTTGTCTGTTATCCTGTTATTATTGTTTTGCGAAACGTTGACCTTTAGAAATGCACTGAAGTGACACAAGCAAAGTGTTGGGCTAAAGTATTAAAATATAAGTTGGGTAGTTTCGACAACATTTATGTTGACCTATAATAATAATGAAAAAGATATAATTATCAATGAAATACCTTCATACTTTTCATTGTCGTAAGACGTCGTTAAATTAAACCAGTCGTTTAAACCCTTCATTATCAACTATGCTGAATGGCTGAAAATCGTGTGTAATTAATTTTAAAAGCCATTCGTCGATTTTGTCCTTTCCTTTTGTTCCTAGTTTTCTTAGTATGTATGAGGATACCGTAGTTTTCTTTTTAGGAATCGTAGATGGACATTGGGGTATGTGGTAAGTGCGAAATGATACCCCAATACGTATATGTGATACAAAGTTTATTTGTATGAGTCATGACGTGGCCGGAGGTGAAGTGTGTGTTCGAACTCGTCGCCCGAGCTTATATTGGGGTGCCATCAGAGGACGCCGCCGAAAGGCGAGCTGTCAGTATCGTGGCGGGTGCGGCGCTATTAAAGTTGCCGCCAAAAGCGCCGCCGTCGGTGTTTAAGTGTCCGCGTTATCTTCAAACGGCGCCGCGACACGTGTATGCGCGGCGGCTAGGGATGTCACCACAGACGTATTAGTGAGAATAAGAACGATTATACGTCTCCAGTTCTTACTTGATACCTCTATAGTAATACCTCTTTATAAGTAATTACCAGGAGTTTTGGGACCAACCCGAGTGAAGCGACACTTGAAGTTTTATTTTAATGTTTTCTATTAGTTTATTGTGATGTTTAATATATAAATTTGGTGTTGTTTTGTGTATTAATCGGCAATAATCGTGAACAATATTGAAACATTGGAATAAAACTGTGATTAACATACTAAAGTGACTATTCTTTCAAGGCATTTTGCGTGATCAAAGTGGTATTCTTCGGATTGACTTCAAAACTCAAAACAAAGAAGCAATAAAATGTGATACACCGATATTTTGTTCTTCACTTGAAAAATATTATATAACTTATAAAATATATACACTCGACACTGGCAGAAATAGCGCGGATTTGCAGCCGATTGCCACTATGAAATAGAATAAAAAGAAGAAGTAAAGTGTAGGACACAGATTTTTTAATGTATTTTATGGCCTAGTATCTGAGAACTTTAAGCCAAAACATTATTTTAATTAATACTTTAGTCAACTTAACAATAAAATGCAGATCATAGAGCAAAGTAATATATACATCATACAAGTGCAGAGCGACTTCGTTAGTGCGGTCTTTTGAAGTAATTTGAAATCAGTGTTGAGTCTTTTATAATCCACTTCTGATAACGGTAAACAGTCGCCATCATCCATTGCTATGGACGTGACCATTGCATTTTGTAAGTCTGGCGGGCAAGTAGTGGAAATTTGGTATTATTATATCTATTAATCCTTAATTATTGTAAAACATATTGAAAAAATGGAANTAGAGCGACTTCGTTAGTGCGGTCTTTTGAAGTAATTTGAAATCAGTGTTGAGTCTTTTATAATCCACTTCTGATAACGGTAAACAGTCGCCATCATCCATTGCTATGGACGTGACCATTGCATTTTGTAAGTCTGGCGGGTAAGTAGTGGAAATTTGGTATTATTATATCTATTAATCCTTAATTATTGTAAAACATATTGAAAAAATGGAATAAAATTGTGATTAAGATTGCAGTGACCATATTTTTTTCAGGTAATTAGCCTGCGGGAACTTTTGCCTAATTATCGCTGTAATCGTCGCATTGACGTCAAAACTTACCAAAAATCCATGAATAAAGGCCATGTATCCAGAGTCGTAAAATAAATATTTATAAAAATGTCAAATATGTATTGAAGCCATCCCTATTTTACCTTTTTTTTTAAATTTAAAACGTTTGGTAATATAAATTCTAAGAATAAGATAATAGTTTATATATAAATAAATAAAACATATTTAAAATATGGCTTCCCCGTCGCCGAAATCTCCAGAACAAAGTGAAAAGAATAAACAATACGACCGACAACTTCGCTTGTGGGGTGATCACGGTCAGACTGCACTTGAGAATGGGCATATTTGCTTAATTAATGCCACAGGATTAGGAACAGAAATATTAAAATCCATAGTTCTACCTGGAGTAGGAGCTATAACTATAGTTGACGATAAGACCGTGAGCGATGAAGATATTGGCACAAATTTTTTTTTGGAGTGTTCTAGTCGAGGCTTAAATAGAGGTTCAGAAACATTACGACTGCTACTAGAATTAAATCCTGCAGTACAAGGGCACGCAGTTCTAGAATTACCAGATCAAATACTCAAAGATAATCCTGATTTTTTTAAATCTTTTACTGTTGTTATAGCAGCTGCACTGCCAGAGAAGACTATCAAAAGTGTAGCAGAACATTTGTGGGATATCAATATCCCTTTCATATTGTGTAGATCAGTTGGTTTTTTAGGTTCCTTTAGAATTCAAATAAGAGAACATGCTGTAATTGAAACTCATCCTGATAATGAGCAAATGGATTTACGCTTAGATGTCCCATTTCAAGCACTATCTGATTATTTAAATAGTTTCAACATTAACACTATTGAATTGAAAGATTATGGCCACATTCCTTGGATTGTAATTTTATTTAAGTCTGTACAAAAATGGCAAGTGAATAACCATAACAGTTGGCCTATAAGTAGGATAGAAAAAAATGAAATTAAAAGTGTGATCCAAGATTTTGTTAGAAAGGATGAGAATGGTGTTCCAATTGTAGAGGAAAACTTTGAGGAGGCAATTAGAGCAGTAAATACTGCTTTGTTGCCTACTTACTTGCCAGTGAAAATCCAAGAATTTTTGTATAGCAGTGCTGCCACTAATTTGACAAAAGAAAGTTCACCATTCTGGATCATGTGTTCTGCATTAAGAAGTTTTGTTGAAGATGAAGGTAAAGGTAAACTACCTGTCAAAGGTATCTTACCTGATATGACTGCATCCACCGATCACTACATCAAACTTCAGAACCTGTATAGATCACAAGCAGCACTGGATGCAGAAATTATCTATAGGAAAGTTCAGGAAATTGTTGCTCAGCTTCACTGTGATAGTATTAGTGAAACAGAAGTCAAACTCTTCTGTAGACATGCCCATGATTTACACCTTATTTATGGATCCAGCGTAGCCACGGAGTACCAGATGACTAGTTCTGTGGCTTCATATATAGCTAAACATTTAGAGGAACCTGATGTCATGATGGTCCACTATATCCTGCTACGAGCTGCTGAAATATTTCAGTCTGAACATTGCAGAGCACCTGGAGACTGGGAACTAGAAGGCGACATAGCCAAGTTAAAAGCTTGTGTCACAAAGCTTCTTGGAGATGTATCATGTTCTCCATTTCCCAAAGATGACCATGTTCATGAAATGTGCAGATATGGTGGAGCAGAAATTCATAGCGTTTCTGCCTTCTTAGGAGGTTGTGTAGCTCATGAAGCTATAAAATTAATAACAAAACAATACAAACCAGTGAATAACACATTTATCTATGATGGAGCTTCTACTAACACGGCTAGTTTTACATTCTAAATGTTTTTCAAAATAATAAACCTATGCAAATCAGTATTGCCTTTCATTATTACTTGTAAATAATTAAATGATGGAATATTAAATAAAATACAGTAGAAGTTATTTCAATACTTTACTGTGAATTCAATAATGTAAGGGTTTTATAATAATAACAGCACATTAAAATCAAGCAGATCATATATAATATTTGTCCAGTTAGTGTATACAAAGAATGGTATTCATCTATGTGGCAAAAATACAATTTAGAGCACTGTATTTTCAGTTTGCACATTAATCATTTGAAATATTACAGTCAAAATATAAAAGAAATCAGAAAAACATTATTTCTATAACAATTTTTAACACATAAATTAGATAAACGTATTATCACATGACAAAAATAATTGAAACAAATCTATACATTTGGCTAAATCCGTAGAGATGGCGACAAAAGGTTACACTGTACAACAACATTTTATATGCATGTACCAGAGATGGGATAGACTCCGGTGTATTTAACACAACATTAAGAATTTCTCTTAAGTTTAAACCTACTTATTTCACCTTAGCCACAATTTCAATCGCAATGCGTCTACACCATTGAGATAATACCGAAATAAACGTTTGTCACGCACAAAACCTAGATTCTCATAGAGTTTCAGAGCTGGCTTGTTTGTAATTTCAGTTTCTAACACCACCTCATCAGCACTATCATTTATCATTACCTAAAACAAAATAATAACATGTTAATTCTATTTTCCTGATGGTTACATTACAATAGTGATAATTCTCCTGTAACAGAACTTAACTAAATTTAGTCTCTCCCTATTTTTTTTAATCTTAAACGCCAAAACAAGATAGCTACAATTTTATTTAGCAAAACTAAGAAATTTAGACGATCTCGGAACATGTGGGCTAAAGATATGCAAAATTTTTTGTACCTTTTGACAGCAATGTAGGTTTGTAGACGTTAAAAATGTTTGTTATCTCATTTTGGTGTTTGGTAATGTGGTTTCTTTTTCTAATATCAAATGCCAAAATGAGATAGTTACAACTTTGGTGCTGTCAGTTTCGTTTAGTAATGTCAAAATTAAAAGATTTAGACCAGAGGTTCCCAGACTTTTTTTTCTCAGACCACTTTCAAAATTTATCTGGTTCCGGTGGACTCCCTGCAACTACATTTCTACCATATTCGCAAAAAATGTGAAGATTAGATCTATGGTTTACGTATGCCAACGTAAATCCCATCGAGATTCCTGTGGACCCCTGGGGGTCCACCTGAACCATTTTGGGAACTAAAGATTTAGACCCTTATTAGATTTAGTCCTTTATTGATTAAAATTTATTTTAAATCAATAAACCCAAGATGACCTAATGCAAAGAATCACCTGATTCTTTTTCAAGTAATAAATGAAAATCTTAAATCTTTCTACATAATTTTCATAAAACAATGAATTTAAAACTCAATTTTAATAGAATTTGGTTATAGGAGTAAAAATAAATTTTTGATGTTCTTATTAATTACAATATAGCTAATTAGTTAAATTATACCTGTATTGCTTTCCTCACCAGCATGGAACCAATTCCTCTCTTCCTATACTTCTCGTCGACTGCTAACATGGCAATATATCCACGTTTCCCCACATTGCGATGCACATCTAACTTACAAACAATGGCACCAATGCACTTTCCTTCACATGTTGCCAAGAAGCAGAGCTTAGGCCAATTATGTATAAAATATCTGTATGTATAGATTGAATAGGGTTCTGATAAATCCTTCTGTATTAGTCTCATGATTTCTGGCATTTGAAGTTCAGATTCATATGAAATAATTTCTATTTCACTGTTTGCTGATAGATCTGGTTTCTTACTAGAATTTTCAAGTGGTTCTAAAGAATTATCAATGATACATCTTCCCATATGTTCAGTGGCAGCGCCTGCAACCTCTCGATTACTTTCTGTACCTCTATGTACACTATTTACATCTATAGTGATCGCACTAGGAACAAGAGTGTCTGTATATGTTTCAACCTTGCTTTCTGGACTTCCATTCAGATGGTCATTTGACCCATTAGCTAGATTACTATTGACACTATTAATATGAAGAGAATTAGTTAACACCTCACTTAATTTGTCCTGATTTGTTATACTTATATCGTCTGTATTTTCAGAAGGATCTTTGGTCTTTTTGCTTTTGTTTTTCATATCAGTGCCCATCTGATTGCACTTAATCTGAACACTGTCGTCTGTTAACTGATTCATACTGATGCTATACTAGGTATTATATTTACACATTCATATGGTCGTAAGCTCATAAAATTTATTCTAAAAAGTTACACTTCTTTTCCTTGACAAAATTGTACAATAGTATCACCGACATCTTGGTGGATTTTTCAGCAACAGTCCAAATAAACTCGATCTGATTATACCTGAGCGCGTTCTTATAATTAAATAAATAAATGTTTGTAAAATAACGCTATGATAAAATAGTAACAAGAAAATAATTCTTGTAAATTATAAATCTTTAATAAGTTCAATAATACCTTCAACCTACAATCGCATTGCAAAAAAGCTGACTAGCATTCCGTATCTAGAAATACACTCTCAATATATGATTTTGAAGATGCGAGTGGTATTAAATTCACAGTGAATTTACTATTAGATAAAAAGAGAGAGAAGAAACATTATGCACAATTCGTGGAAACAGTAACTGGAATAATGGTAGTGTTTTTTTTACTTTATTATACACAGGCACGGATAACGTGTCTTTCGGCCGTACAACTTTTTTTTATAAAATAGTGTAATAGTAATTGTTAAATTTTTAAATTAAAATATCTCAGAAATATGTATTCAATTAGGTCCGATAGAATTAGCGTTAGTACTTTTTGAAAGAATATTTATTCATAGTCATGAATGACATGCCCTTCAACCATATTTCATCCTTCGTTTCGTTATTGAAATTAATACCAATTTCTTTACCTTGATAATGTCAAATGTCAAAGGGCAATAACCTGGCCAATACAATGAATCCAAGTTGACTAGAAGAAAGTTCCCGCAGATCTATGAAAAACACAGTGTATTGAATAAACATTGTTACTTTTTATTGTTAATATAACAGTTTTTTCTTCACGATTACTAACGATTAATACACTACATAAAACTACATTTATATGTTAAATATTTTACGAAAATTAAAGATAATAGTAAATTAAAATTTAAGATGTTTTGTCGCTCGGGTGGCCGTTAAATTTTTTTGACGTTAGTGTTGCTTATAGTTAGTTTAAAATTGCAGTTTAAGAATAATTAAATTATACTTTAAAACATTTTTAGTAGTAGACATTAATTTAGTAGTAAACGTCTAATTGTTATGTGAAACATGATGTATGTAGTCTTGAATATAACGCAATCGGCATATACTTAGCTATAATAATTTAATTTGTATTTATTTAACACAACCATAGAGTCTGTCAGACGGTAGCTGAACATTAATTTTTTTACATATATACATATATCACGCCGGTATCCCATAAGGGACATCAGCCTGTACGAGATTAGGATGGCTCTCAAACAGCTTAAGAACAACAGGGCACCGGGCGAGGATG